>JAJOOH010007333.1:0-42978 GCA_029582605.1 Solanum gracilifrons | reverse complement strand
ACCCCCCCCCCCCCTCCTTACTCTCTTGTCTCAGAAAGAAGTTGACTAAACGAATATAATAGTGAGTTAAGTTTAAGTCTAAACCATATTTCTCGTGGGATCGACCTCAACTGATAAATTGGGTTCTTTATTTGACAACGATCGCTTATGCTTCTTTAGGGATGTGTAATTTGAGTGTATCAAATTTTGGCGCCGCTGCCGGGGAATAAGGCATTTAGATTAAGTTTAACTACATTATTAAACTTTAGTCAATTAGTTTCTAATTTTACTTTTTCTTTTGTTTTTGTTTCCCTCAGGTTCTACTGTAGTGTATGCCAAGTACACGGAGTCGAGGCGAACCATTGACCCCATATGATCCAGAGTTGAGAAAAACTTTGAGAAAGATAAATAATCAAGGGGTCAAAAATAATCCAGTCATAAAGGAGCATGTGAAAGTTGATGGTAATGAAAATGCTCTGGTTTCTGGTGTTAATTTACTTGGAGATGCATTGAGGGTGCAGGATCCACCAGAACCAAGACTACGTGATAATTACAAGGTCGAATTCAACACTATCGAATCTGAAGGACCCATTGTTATCCCTTCTCAACCTTCATAGCATACATTCGTGGTGACTAGCAGTTTGATGCAAATGCTTACAGCGAAGGGTTTGTTTTCTGGTATGGCTTTGAAAGATCAGCATGGGCACATGGCCAAGTTGAGGAGTGTCTGGAAGAGTTGTATGGGGTGATCAGAGTAGATATGACTATCATAGGGTTGAGAGTCTTCCCTTTATCATTTACCGATGATGTTGCAATGTGATTTTCTGATCTTCTATATAACTCAATCAATACATGTGACCAATTGCACAAGGTGTTCACGGCTAAGTATTTTCTGTTGTCAAAGAAGCTGAACCACAAAGATAAACTCAATAACTTTGTGGCACTTCCTAGACAGTCTATGAGTAGTACATGGGACAGGTTCACTGCATTCATAAGAAATGTTCCGAACCACCGCATTGATGATGAGTCACTGAAGGAGTACTTCTACAGAGGTTAAGATGACAATGGTAACGCTTTGCTTGATACTATCGCTGGAGGATCATATGGTGGGTGTACTTTTGAGGAGATTGCTGAGAAACTGGAAAAGATTTTCCGAAATAATAAAGCATGGAGCACTTGAAAATCAGACACTGGAAGAAGCAAATTTGCAGTTCAAGCTTCGCCTTGTCAATCTACCAATGACATTCTTGAGGAGATGGCTCAGATAAGGACAAAACTTGGGTTGGTGTTGAAGCATGTAAGTGGAGGCCCACAAAAGGTAAATGCGGTAAACTACTTGACTAAGACTTCACCACCACCAGTTGAGGAATACTACTATGAGGAGGATGCTTACCTGGTGAATGATCAAACGGGGGGTTTCCGAGCCAATGCCCAAGGTTCCAATTCGAATAATTGGCTCCAAGGGCAAGGAAACCAAGGTTTGAACTATGGCAACTATAACCAAGAGGGTAACTATGTCCGAGATGGGAACTATAATCGCGACAACAACTACAACTGGAACAACTATGGCAACAGAAACGAGGGAGTTGGGCCTTATGTTCCACCTGCAAATCAAGAATCCGGTAATAGGGAAGCTGGGGGTAGTATGTCACAGATTAAGGATATGATGTAGAAGATGATGAAGAGGTTCGATTCGACTGATGAGATTGTGAAGGAGATGCGGAATGACTTGTCTGGAATTGATCAAAAAATTGATGCCCATGTAGTATCGATCAAGCAACTCAAGCAGTAGATGAATCAGTTGTCCACTACAGTAAACCCACGTCAGCCTGGTACACTTCCTAGCAACACCATCCAGAATTTGAAGAATGATGGACACTGTATGGTAGTCACTACTCGAGGGGGTAAACAAACCATTGATCCACCTATGCCGTCTGAGGTTGAAATTGTGGTGCAAAAAGATGATGATGAGATTGAGGTTACTGGAGAGTCCAAGAATGATACAGAGAAGGAAGTAGAGATAACCCAAAAAGTTGTCCCCATGCCTAGACCTCCACCTCCTTTCGAACAAAGGTTGGTAAAGAAGAATGAAGAAGGGAAATACTGCAGGTTTATTACTATGTTGAAACAACTTTCAATCAATGTTCCGTTGATATAGGCTTTGGAGAAAATACCTCGGTACGCGAACTTTATGAAAGATTTGGTGACTAAGAAGAGGGCCATCAGTTTTCAATATGATGAAAGGTTGCAACATTGTAGTAATATTGCTACTAGGTCGCTTGTGCAGAAGAAAGAGGATCCTGGTGCTTTCACTATTCCTTGTACCATTGGGTTATTGCATTTTGCGAAGGCATTTTTGTGATTTGGGTGCTAGTATTAATCTAATATCATTGTCTACTTACAAGAAGTTGGGTTTAGGGGATCCAAAATTGACGGCAATGCGATGACTCATTGTTGATAGAACTGTGAAGCGGCCCATTGGTGTTCTCCAAGATGTACTTGTGAAAGTGGAGTCGTTTATTTTTTCGGTGGATTTTTTTATACTTGATTGTGAGGTCGATTTGGAGGTTCCCATCATCATAGGGAGACCATTCCTTGCTATTGGGCACGCCTTGGTCGGTATGGAGAAAGGGCAGATGATGTTTTGATTGAATAGTGAAGAGGTAACTTTTAAAATTTGTAGGTTTATGAAGCAGGAAAGCGATCTCAAGTCAGTGTCAGTGGTGAATCTGTCACGACCCAAGTGTACCCCCTAGACATAACACGGAGTACTCGACCCCGAAGGAGTCTCATACAAGCCCTTTGCATCATCATAACATAAGATATTAGAAAAGTATGGAAAATTTAAAACTTCTTTAAAACCATACAATCGAAACATTTCCATAAAATAAGCGGTAGTCTTTCTATACTCATTGTCTAAAGCCATCTATTATACTTTTGAATAAAACTCTTGCGACGCAGCCCATACAACTTCTAAAAGATAAAGAAATGACATAAGGGAAATATGGGTTTGTCCTTGAAGCTATGAGGACTCACCAATTCTTCAACTCTTCTTGCACCTTAGAAACCTAGCCTCCAAAGCAACTCAAGTCTCCAACCCTACATTTGGTTATAATCTAGGCAATATGCATTAGTACAAGGTGTACCAAGTATGAAAGCTAGCATACCACATAATAGTATCTCAAAATGGTTAGTCAACATAAGACATAAGCATAAGAGATAATAACATAGTCACAACATAATCATCAGAGTCATAGCACAGTCTCCAACATAAGAATCATATAAACATAAGTCAACATAAGACATAGTTAATGAGCATAGGAGATAAGTCATAATCATATAAACATAATTGACCCTTGGTCATCCATACCATAATAGCACAATTCTCAAGTAACCTCAAAAGCATACATGTGCAAAGCAAGAATAGCATCCCATAATACTACCCAAGCCAGATACCCCTTGTTGGTCATCTTAATCATAGTCTCTATGCATGGTGAAGTCCTAAGCTTCTTTACCATAAAGGCACCA
This sequence comes from Solanum gracilifrons, assembly GCA_029582605.1. Taxonomy (NCBI): domain Eukaryota; kingdom Viridiplantae; phylum Streptophyta; class Magnoliopsida; order Solanales; family Solanaceae; genus Solanum; species Solanum gracilifrons. The sequence continues at coordinate 39,471 of JAJOOH010007333.1, read as the reverse complement.
TACTTCTAGGTAACCTCAAAGCACACTTTTGCAATGCATGAAAGGCATCCCATACTACCCTCCACACTTAGCACAACCTTGAAATCATCCTAGTCATATTCACCCTCCTTTGGTCTTACTTATTAGCTTACTTCATAAAGAGAAGGGATCTATCACCTTAGTCAATCATGTCTTGGAAGGCAACTATGGCACAACCCAAGGTAAGTCATACTACATAAGGGAACCCTTCACAACTAGCCTCAAGTCATAATTGTGTCATGTATGGATAGAATCTCATACTACTATCCACACTAAGCACTCCTTTAGACTATCATAAATGTTCACTAGTTGGCGACTTTTCCCTCTAGACTAATTACCTCTATTCATAAGGTACTTCTCTAGTTAGTACTAGGAAAGTCATCACACATGAATGAGCACAAGACATCAATTCAAGTCTACAAAGGAATAACAACCTACTAAGCTAGACCAAGCTAATAATCTAAATAACATGACCTTACTATGCTAAGTCAAGCTACCATGGAGTCATACTATCATACTAGTCCAAGCTATCCAAGGAAGGGTATAAATGTCCCATCCTAACTACCATGCAATACATCCTATGATGTTAATGCAATCTATCCTTAGGAGAGAATGAATCTCAATCCCAAGCTACCATGACTACTTCTAGTGAAGCTACCATTAGGAGAGTATATTGCCTCAATCCTAAAGCTACCATGAAATGGTCTTGGCCTAACCACATCAAGCTACCATGAAATACATTCTACAATGCTAGTTCAAGCTATCCATAGGAGAGTATAGGTTTCCTCAATCCTAGGCTACCATGCCAATTCTAATGCAAGCTACAATGAAAAGGATCCTACCAATGCTAATTCAAGCTAACCTTAGGAGAGCATAATTCCTCAAACCTAGGCTACCATGAGATGGTATTGTCTTACCAAGTCAAGCTACATATGAAGGCATCTTAACAATGTCAAGTCAAGCTATATCTTAGGAGAGTATATATCCTCCATTCCAAGCTATCCATCTTGGTCTTATCTTATTAAGCCAAGCTATACATGCAGGGAACATATGTCAGAACTTCAAGCTATTCTAGACTGGCGTTCTTTGATTCATTTTAGGTTCTTAGTCAACCTAGAATCATTCTATATGAGAGAACCTTTCATGTCATATCATGTTCATGCATAATGTCATGTCTAGAATTCTACAATAGGCATGGATACTAGCATAACTCAAGTGATTCTATCACTTGTGCACTTAAGCACTCATAATGTAGATTAGGTAGGTATAGGCCATCTACCACAATTTTATACTTTAATCTTCTAATCTCACATATAGACTATACTCTCAAAGCGTTAATAGTCATAGTTCATCATATTGGATTTACCTTCAAACCCTAGTGATCAACATTCATGACTACAAGCCTTATACTCAAAGCTTTCTATCTTGATCTTTTCACTATACCTAGATTTCAAGGTATTGCAATCACAACTCAATTACTAGGGGATTCTAGTCATAACTGGTCATACAGGTTCAATTTCATCTTTACAAGTCAAGATCCTTCCTATTCAATCAAGTCTAGTTCAATTCATGATTAGATGATCCTAACTTTGATCAATTACTATACAAGACATTGATTTAGGAAGATCACTCATGAACCTTCAATTTCACATGTAATGGCATCAATCCACAATTATAGCATTCATCATTTTAGACTAGGGTTTACCATAGAATTCACGTGAATTCATCATAATATCACAATTCAATTTCAATACAATCATAATTAGGTATTATCCACTAGATTGGAATCATACCTAAACCCTACCCACAATGTAAGAACAACCATACCTAGAATTGGGTTTTTGATCCATAATTGCGGGATCTATGGGTGGAAGAACCCTTAGATGAATAATATTAACATACCTTGAATCAAATCCATAAATAAATCTTGATTCAATGGAGAAACACTGCCCTCTTCTCTTCTCTTCTCTTCTCTTCTCTTCTCTTCTTCTTCTTCTTCACTTCTAGAGAGAGAATTTCTTGAGGGTAATTTGGGGGTTCTAAGATGAATGAGATAATGACTTAGTTTTAGGGTCTTATTAGGTATTTATAGGTTGTTATTGAACTAATTAACCGACATCCCTAAGCCCTAATTAATTAACTAATCAATTCCCTAAACACTTAACTTAAAGCTAAAATGCTAAAAAAACTGTGTTGACCTACGGATGCCCCACCTACGGAACGTAGGTGGGTCTATGATGAGTCCACAATTTGGACTCATTTAGGGCTTTATTTTGATAGAAATAGTGTCCTCAAATGCTTATTTTGTCTCAATATCTGATGAAAACTCTTAAGTTTTAGGTATTTGAAGTTTTAGTGAAAGTATGGACACTTAGGTGCAAAAAGGAACAGAAAGGCTTAAAAGAATGATGAAGCTGAAGCCTGAGCATCGCCAAGAACACTTGGTGATTCGCCGAAGGGACGCACTCCACCCTTTGTTACAGTACGTGAAGCCCTAAATGAGAAGGATCAAAAAGGCGATGAAAGGAGCAATCGGTGCTTCATCGAATAGTTCCACGAAGCTGTACTATACCGCCCAATGGTCCAGAGCGTGAAGATGCTGAAGGAAAGCACAAAACAGTGATGAGACTGAAGAAAGGCGAGTCGCCGAGTCATTCGACGACCTCGACTAACCTCGTAGAGCGATCCGCCAACACTAATTTATGAAGTCTATAAATACTAAACTCTTTATTAATTTTAGTAAGTAGAATTATTATTATAATTTTCAAAATATAATAGTACTTTTTTGGGATATTTTTCTCTCAAGTTTGGAGAGAGTTTTGTGGGAGACTTGAAGAAAGAAGGATTTCATCTTCCCAAGTTGGAAGTGGGTCTTCTCCATTCTTCTTCCTTTGCTTAAATAAAGGTTTAATTTCTTATACCCATTTGATTTTAGTATCATTTTAGGTGTATTTTGTTATTTCTTGATGTGTGGCTAAAAACCCCATTCTTGGGGTGTGATTTAGCAAGTATGTGTTGATATTGTTGTTGGGTCTTGCTTGCTGATAGGTTAGATGTATTTTAATGGTGATTTCACCTAGTGTTTGTGGTTTAATTTAATGGGTTTGTAGTTGCAATTATAAAACTACCCATGTGTTTTCGGCTTGCCCGACAGAGAGGTTGCGAAACCAAGACCACTAGACTGATGGCCTAAGGAGTGGTTCAACATGAGGTTCAGCCTAAGAGGGTGAGCCCTAGTCCCATATCCTAACACTCAGCTCAAGAGAGTGAGTGGGGTAAGGTGTAGGTTGGTCTTCATGCGGAAAATGGGTGTCCGAGAGTAACACATTTGAAACTGGGTAAGTTGCCCGAGAGGGAACTTATTTCCATTTAAAGCTTAGCTTAGTCACTATTTTCTTGCAAATTTCCTATTGAAAACATGTACCCAGCAATTTATCTCAACTTGTATTGCGGTCACATCCCAAGAACCTTTCCCCATACTTGATTTTCTTATTTATTTTGCTATTTTATCACTTGTTACAAAACCCCCATTTAATATTTGACACTTTCGTGTCACCCCCTTTAATTTACTATGTATTTTATCGCAAATGTGTTTAGCTACGACTAATTTGAACGAAATTCTAATTGGCTATTAATCCTCAAAACCGCTTCCTTGGGACACGATCCCAACCCTTGGTTGGATTACTATATTATCGACGATCATAGACACTAATAACATAGGTCAGTGTCATTGGTCACAATAAGCATCAGCTACCATGCCTATTCTAATGCAAGCTACCATGAAAAGCATACTACCAATGCTAATTCAAGCTAACCTTAGGAGGGCATAATTCCTCAATCTTAAGCTACCATGAGATGGTTTGTCTTACCAAGTCAAGCTATATCATAGGAGAGTATAGATCCTTCATCCCAAGTTATCCATCTTGGTCTTATCCTATTAAACCAAGCTATACATTAAGAGAACATATGTCACAACTTCAAGCTATTATAGACTAACATGCTTTGATTCATTTTAGGTTCTTAGTCAACCTAGAATCATTCTATGTGAGAGAACCTTTCATTTCATATAATGTTCATGCATAATGTCATGTCTAGAATTCTACATTATACATGGATACTAGCATAACTCAAGTGATTCTATCACTTGTGCACTTAAGCACTCATAATGTAGATTAGGTAGGTATAGGCCTTCTACCACAATTCTATACTTTAATCTTCTAATCTCACATATAGACTTTACTCTCAAAGCCTTATCATTCATAGTTCATTATATTGTATTTACCTTAAAACCCTAGTGATCAACATTCATGACTACAAGACTTATACTCAAAGCTCTCTATATTGATCGTATCATTATACCTAGATTTCAAGGTATTACAATCACATCCTTTATTACTATGTGATTCTAGTCATAATTGGTCATAAAGGTGTAATTTCATCTTTACAAGTCAAGATTCCTCCTATTCAATCAAGTATAGTTCAATTCATGATTAGATGATCCTAATTTTGATCAATTACTATACAAGACATTGATTTAGGACGATCACTCATGAACCTTCAATTTCACCTCTAATGGCATCAACCCACAATTATCACATTCATCAATTTAGACTAGGGTTTACCATAGAAATCACATGAATTCATCATAATATCACAATTCAATGTCAATACAATTATAATTAGGTATTATCCACTAGATTGAAATCATACCTAAGCCTTACCCTTAATGTAAGAACAACCCTAGCTAGAATTGGGTTTTTGATCCACAATTGGGGGATCACTAAGGGGGATCTGTGGGTGGAAGAACCCTTAGATGAATAAGCTTAACATACCTTGAATCAAAGCCCTAATGAAAGCTTGAATCAATGGATAAACATTGCCCTCTTCTCTTCTCTTCTCTTCTTCTTCTTCTTCTTTTTCTTCTTCACTTTTAGAGAGAATTACTTGTGAGTAATTTGGGGGTTCTAAGATAAATGAGCTAATGAATTAGTTTTAGGGTCTTTTTAGGTATTTATAGGTGGTTATTTAACTAATTAATTGACCTCCCTAAGCCCTAATTAATTAACTAATCAATTCCCTAAACACTTAACTTAAAACTAAAATGCTAAAAAACTGTGTTGACCTATGGATGCCCCACCTACGGACCTTAGGTGGGTCTACTGGGCGTCACTCACCTCCGTAGGTGAGGTCTGCAACTCTTAACTTAAAGGCCATTGTAGTCCTTGACCCACGACCCCCACCTACGGGGCATGGGTCCACCTACGGCCAGTAGGTGGCCAAGCGTAGGTGCTGCCTAAAAATGTAGATTGGGAGTTTCCTTTGGGGTCCCCTTGGTTGGTCCTTGGGGGGTCGTACCCGGATGTTTAACCCCAAAAACCCCTATTCTAAGTACGAGAACCATTTTTTTTTATTTTAATCCTCATACAACACTCCAAAACTCCTATGAAAGGCACTAGAACTCACTAGTTCAACTCACAAATTTCCAGGGTGTTACAGAATCATATTGTGGAAGGAGGTTCTGATGTGTCTATTGAAGAGAGATTTGGTGTTGATGCACTTGCAGCGGTAATGATGATTTTTGAGGGTGATAGTATTGAAGACTATGATGAGTTAGTTGCCACACTTGATAGGTTCGAATTTCATTCCAAACCGAAGAAATTGGAGTTAGATATGAAGAATCGCGACTCTCCACCCGCAAAACCGTATGTTGAAGAGGCTCCAAAATTGGAGCTTAAGGCTTTACCATCACATTTGAGGTATGTATTATTGGGGAGTGATGGTACTTTACCGGTCATCATTGCTTGAATAGGATACAAGTTGAGGCATTGGTTTATGTGTTGAAGAGGTTCAAGTAGGGTATTGGGTGGACTATTACAGACATTATTGGGATTCATCCTATCATTTGTTCTCATAAAATCCAACTCTAGTCAGATCACAAACCTTGTATCAAGCACCAAAGGAGACAAAATCCGCCTATGCAAGAGGTAGTGAGAAAGGAAAGCATCAAGTGGTTGGATGCTGGAGACATTTATCCCATTATAGATAGTAGTTGAGTTTGTCATGTTCAGTGTGTGCCTAAGAAAGGTGGGATTACTGTGATACCTAATGCAAAAATGATCTTGTTCCGATGTGCCCCGTGACTAGATGGAGAGTATGCATGTACTACCGGAAATTAAATGCTTGGATAGAAATGGACAACTTCCGTATGTTGTTCATGGATCAGATACTGGACCGCCTTGTTGGTAATGGTTGGTATTGCTTTCTTGATGGTTATTCGGGCTACAATCAGATCTCCATAGCTCCAGAAGACAAAGACAAGACCACTTTCACCTGCCTTATAGGTCTTTCACCTTCAAACGGATGCCATTTGGGTTGTGTAATGCTCCAGCGACCTTCCAACGTTGCATGATGTTGATATTTTCAGATATGGTGGAGGACACTATTGAGGTATTTATTGATGATTTCTCTGTGGTAGGTGATTCGTTTGATAGTTGTCTGATGCATTTGGCCGAGGTACTGAAATTGTGTAAAGAGTGCAATCTTGTGCTCAATTGGTAAAAGTGCCACTTCATGGTGAAAGAGGGGATCGCTTTGGGTCATCAAATTTCTGAGAAGGGTATTAAGGTTGATTGAGTGAAAGTCAAGGTAATAGAAAAGCTTCCACCACCTATCTCTATTAAAGGTGTTAGAAGTTTTCTTGGGCATTCATGCTTTTATAGGAGGTTTATCATCAAGGATTTCTCCAAAATTGCACATCCATTGTGCAAATTGCTCGAAAAAGAGTGTAAGTTTAATTTTGATGATGTTTGTCTGAGAGAATTTGGAGAGTTGAAAGCAAAGCTAGTTTCCGCACCTATCATTATTTCATCGGATTAGGGGCAACCGTTTGAAGTGATGTGTGATGCGAGTAGAATGGCATTTGGTATGGTATTGGGGCAGAGGCGAGAGAAGATTCTTCATCCTATCTACTATACCATCAAAGCTCTAAATGTGGCTCAAAAGAACTATACAGTGACTGAACAGGAACTCCTTGCTGTGGTTTCTGCATTCGAGAAATTTCGATCCTACTTGCATGATACTAAGGTCATAGTGCATACTGACCATTCTACATTGAGGTATCTGATGGCTAAAAAGGATGCAAAACCAAGGTTAATTAGATGGATGTTGTTGCTACAAGAGTTCGATTTTGAGGTGAAAGATAGAAAGGGGACAGAAAATCAAGTTGTCGATCACTTGTCCAGATTAGAGGAGTAAGCTATGCTCAAGATAGGAGATGGGGCTGAAATTAATGATGATTTTCCAAATGAACAGGAATTGGCTGCTTCTCATGATCTGATTCCTTGGTTCGCAGACTTTGATAACTACTTGGCAAGTGATCTGGTTCCATCGACGGTCTGTGGTTCCATCCACAGACCGTGAATGGTGTCCCTAGACCCCAGGTATGTGCCCTAAGTTTATTCTAAGTATTGAGTGACCTACGGTCCGTAGGTCGACCCACAGACTGTGGACGGTGGTCTCGTGGGTCCAAACATAGGGTTCTGCCAACCTTACCCGTACACCTTATAAAATAAAAATCACCCATTTTTAATTCATTTCCTACATTCGAAACTCCCTCCCAACCATTTTTAACCCTTTCCTCGCCCACAATCTCTCCATTTAACTCCCAAATCCCACAAATCACTCCTCATTCATTTCCCTAAATTCCCATATCATCCCTTTCCCTTCCAAAATCCCTCATCTCCACATTCCCCAGCAATTCCATTGTCCGGGTTCAGTGCCAAAGGCTTGTCAAAGGGTCTAGAAGTTCATTGCATCATCACGCTCACCCACTTCGATTGCTTTAAAGGTAAACGACTTCACCTTGACTTTGAATTCATTGTTCATTGTTGTATTATGAAGTCACGAAATTGGAACTTGGCATTGGGTTGTTAGGATTGCTAATTGTAAAGTTTAATGTTGAATTGTATGCTAGAATAGCCCTTGGTATGATGGTATGTGAGTGTGTAGGTTATTAAAACTGATTGAATCAACGTAAAAGGTCTAAATAGAAGTTTTGACTTAGGCTTCTTAGTTCGGTATGTTAAGAAGTCAAAATTGTCCATACTAAAAACCCTAAGGATGACAAACTACCATATATTGTGTTTAAATGCATGATTAGACCTAGGTTGATCAATTGATGTGTTGAAATAATGCGTAAAAAAGAGTCATGTCTGAAACCTGGCACAGACCTGACCTACGTGACCCCGTCCACAAACTGTAGGTCAACCTACGGACCGTAGGTCAGGTCCGTGGGTCTGTTGCACATGAAATAATCACTAAGTATGGAACCACGGAGGTGGACTACGATCCATCGTTCCATCGACGAACCATTCTGCACATCTGTGGTTCATATCAGAGACCCAAATTTTGTGTAATCTGACCTACGGACCGTAGGTCTAACCACGGACCATAGGTCCAACCATGGACCGTAGGTACCCACTGTGGGTCAGAAATTCAGCTACTACCCAGAATTTTTTTGATTTTTTGGTTTGATTGGTTTCTTGTTCTAAATTTTTTCCAACTGTGTTATTGGCTTATGTTGGTATTAATTAAGCTTCTACAGGTACTATGGCACCCAAACAAGCTCCGACTTACACCACGAAGGGCAAACCCAAATTTGTGGCACCGTCCTTTCAGCTAACCGATGAGGACACTGATGTGGAGACTGATGAGGATTATGTCCCACCCCCTACCAAGACATCCCCACTGCACCACGCACTATACAGAATCAAACCCGGTAGGTGATTTCCGATGTGGTCTCTGTCCCCCAGTTTGATGAGGGGACCATACCGATCGATTCACCGGCTAGCTCTAAGTCTGCATCTAGCACCGGCTCCACCTTCGGCTCCAGCTTTAATGGTATCACCACCTCATCCTCTGAGGCTACTAGTGCGGGGGACATTCTAGTTCCACCAAACACCGATCCTGAACCAAGTGCTGAGGAACCCAATCACTGGTGTGTGAGTGGCCGGTATCAGATATACAGATTCTCGGATGCTGAATGAGAAGGACAAGATGGCTCAACTTTTCAATGATGAGCGTTGGGTCCTCACAGGCAACCTTCATACCGCGCCTTCCATCCACGAGCTCTTCCAGAGGCATAGGTGCAAATGGATGGCCTATAGCCCAGGGTCCTTCAATGAGGAGATATTTAGTAAGTTATATGCTTCCTACACCGCCACCCTCAAAGGATAGATAGACAGACGGGCCAAGCCCACCGCCAAGTCTCCATTCACAGCTACACTAGTGTAGGGCTTTTGGTCGACATATCCATGACCACTATCCAAAGGTTCCTCTACGGTCCAGGCCACACTCTGCCTATCAACACGGTCTAGTTCGACTATCGCATAAACATTGTTTGAAGTGGGGCATTTCAGAGAAGTGCCGATCAGAGGGAGTCTCTTTTGCGCTAGTAAGCTCATCATCTTGCTACAGACGAAGAGCGCCCCAAGTGGTCATCACCCAGAGTTTGGGTATTAAAACGACCACCCTGACATTTGTGGCCAAACTCTTTTAGGTGCTGGTGTGGAACCGTTTGTCCCCTACTCAGGAAGATAATGTACTTACATGGGACCGAACAGTTATGGTTGCAGCTTTAGTTGCTGGGGTGGAGGTCGACTTTGCCCGCATGCTGATTGCGGAGATACATGAGAGGGATTTCAAGGCCACCACCACCCTACCTTTTCCATGCCTCATCTTCCAGCTTTGCAGGGATGCTGGAGTACCAGTTTGGCACTGTGATTGGTCTCTTCAGGCTACCAAGAGCCTAGATATCATCTTGATTCGGGATGAGACCAATGTAGTTGCACCTTGTAGGGAGCCGCAGGTTGAGGTACCACCATTGAGTTTCGACCTTATAGCAGATGTGGAGCAGATGCAGGATGATAATCCTGCCCCTCCAGCCACTACAGAGGATGCCTTGGCCTCCCCATCTTCGGCCGTCATTCAGGCCCCTAGCTCCTCCAGATCCACCCCCTCCTCAAGGTCTGTTACCGTGCCTCTAGCCCATGTCCAGAAGCTAGAGGCCCAGATGGCTACCCTACTTCAGCATGTGAGACCTTGGATACAACATGCGATCGAGAATTCTGAGGCTTAGATTGAGCAGCGGGTGGAGCACATGATGGACAAGAAGGTCTAGGTCGTTCATAAGCGTCTGGATGCCTTTGAGTTGAGAGTCCTAGAGAGGTCGGGCCCAACAATTGATGTGACCACTCTCCAAAAGGAGATAGAGAGCCTCCATAAGGATGTCACTAAACTTTTTATTCCTCGAGAGACTGACTGAGCTTGAGTCCGCCCCTACAGAATAGGTTGATGATACGGTGTTGAGCACCCTATTTGGAGATGGTATGTCACCGCCTGATTCATCCCGTTCTGTTGGGAAGCGCCCCCGCTCCAGTCGTACTTCTGATGACACTAATGTTGGGAAAGCTAGCAAGAGGTAGCGCTAGTAGACTCGGTGGCCCGAAGGGTGATATACCGTGAGTTTACGGTATTTTTAATACATATCACTTAAGAGTTATGTGTGTATAGAGACATTTTGTATTATAATTAATGTTTTTGTGTTATATTTTCAGGAAATAGGTTGGGACTAGGTCGAGAAAGATGATGCAGAAGGAGCCACCTACAAAAGTGACCTACGGACCGTAGGTCCAGTCACGCTCCATAGGTGGGTGGCATAGATAGAGCATCAGGGAAGTCTTGACGAAGTGTGGAACTACGGAGGCCATTGGCGAAGCGTAGGTCCACCCACGGGCCGTCCTGCACATCCGTCGTTTGTATCAGAGATTTTCAGTTCCAATACCTAATAAAATGCCCTAAGTGTGGGGCCATGGAAGGGAACCCACAAACCATAGGTCAATCTACGGTCCGTACTGCACACTCGTCGTTTGCATCTAAAAGTTGAAGGTTCCTACCTCTATGAAAAAGTTCTAAGTATTGGGCTACAGAAAGGACCTATGGACCGTAGGTCGATCCACGATCCGTATGTCAATCTCATCGATTGAAGCCGCGTCCAGTAGTATATTTCCTTATTTTCTTTCCTTTTTGTTTAGGACAATGTTTTCTATAAATAGGGTAGGTAAAACTCATTTTTGAGTGTTAGCCACTATTGTTTAACATTAGTTCTTGATATTTTCTTGGGAATTAACTTTCAAACTTTTGGCAATTTGATTTCCTAATTTTGGTTTATAAGATTCTTGCTCTGATTTTCAATTGGAGATTACGGGTCTCTTCTACTCAATTACGTAAGTTCATCAATTCTTCTTCTAACAATATGAATTGTGTTCTTTCGAGCATGAGTAGCTAAATCCACAAATAGGTTTATGGGTACCATGAGAGTATAAATAATAACTATGTAATTCATAACTAGTGTTGATGCATGCATTGGTTCTTCTTTCGTTTAGAAGTCTTTTTAAAGAGTGCACACGTTAGAACTCACCTTGTTGCTACTTGATGGACCAAGGATGTTGTTAATAAGAAAAGAATTATCAACAGAGATTTAGTGTGATATTATCTAATAGTCTAATGTCAATTGGTGTGATGGTGAAAACTAAGCCATACATTGATGTGATGTCTAATCTCAGGTAAAGGTCAGGGTCAGTAAATTATACACACCTAGCCGGACCAAGGTGTGGGGTAAAATTTCCTATTTGGCGGACCAAGCACTTAATGATACATAACTTACCACTTTGCATGTGATACACTAGGAAAGGATTAATATTATTAGGATTACCGCGTTAACAACTTATGGGGAACACATGCACCCTAGTATCTCTCTCTCATCGATAACAATAAAGTTTGAATCTTTCTCACTTGTTACTTGACTATAATAAGTTATTTGTTACAAAAAAAACCCTTTACTTACTTGTCTCACAAATAACTTGACTAAACGGATATAATAGTGAGTTAAGTTTAAGTCTAAATGGTATTCCTTGTGGGAACGACCCCAACCTAAAATTTGGGTTCTTTATTTGACAACGATCGCTTATACTTCTTTAGGGAGATGTAATTTGAGCGTATCAGAGGGCATCCATAGTTAACGAAGAGTTGCGGCAGCAGCGGGCTAGGGAGATTGGTGTTGGTGCCTCTAGCAACTTGACCACTACTGATGGAGCGGTGAGAGTTGATATTAGCACTACTGAAGGTGCTGAGATGGTAGATGCGGGCACTAATGATGGTGACCCAAGTGGATCCAGCGATCTCTGAGAAATCAGACCCACCCGTTTGTTAAGAGGCCTTCGGTGCAATGCACCACAGGTTTACTTCACTCTATCCTTTATGTTTTTACTTTTTTTGCATTGAGAACAATTGCACTCTATTTTGTTGGGGTGGGGTAAATGGATTGTGAGTGATAGGGTGAAGTGTGAGTAACCCAACTCATAATCCTCTCTTAGGGTTTTGTTGCATGTGTTCTTTTCACCAGAAAGACTATTTTTAATTTCTGTTGAACCAGCATGTTTAGGAATGTATGTGTAGGACTAAGTAGAAAAATGAAACCATGATGGCATAAAAAGCATAGAAAAAAATGATCCCTATCCAAAAATGTTGAAATGTGCTAGATCGATAGTCTTGATGAGTTGAATGTGTTGGATCTCAATGTGAGATGATAGGGAACTGATTTGACCTCTTGACTTAAGATAAAACTTGAACTAGGTAATGTGATAATCTGATAATGAAATAATGTGCCAAGAGTGTGTGAGAAAAGTTGAATGTTCAAACAGTTGTGCCAATCTAGAAGTTGCCCCTTTGGTTCTGCTAAGATGATCTAGGCTAGAAGTTCGGAAATTATCATAGGCCTTTGTTCAAATTAGTCCACTTAAGCCTAAAATGATCCAACCAAATGAAAGAATTGTTCCCTTTTCATCCAAATATTTGAACCTTAAATACACCATTTCTTTTGATTCACCTAACTCACCTTCCCTTGAACAATTGTCTTGGCCCCGGTCCCTCCTTGGACATGTGCACCTTGACTTAGGCCAAAAGCCTAAGTTAAGGGTGGCTAAGTCAAAAGTTACCTTAATCTTGGCCTTGGTCCGACATCGGATATCGTGCACCTCAACTAATGTAAAATCCATAAGTTGAGGGTGGCTATTAAAGAGGAAACCGAAAGAGAAAGGGTATGAAAGAGTTTTGTGATGAAAAGAGAAGAAGAAAAGATAGAAAAGGATGTGACTTTGTGCAAAAGAATTAAAAAGATGATAAATAAAAGTGCTGAAAAAAATAAAGAAAAAAAAAGTGAAAAATAAGAGCCACAAAATTGAAAGTCACGTCCATGTTGAAAAGAGTCAAGGGAAAGAAAGTAAAAAAAAGGGATGTCAAAAATAGGTCGAGAAAAGAGGTAAAAAGACAATGTAATGTAAAGAAGGGTAGAAATTCACTAAAAAGTACCCAAATATACCACACCTGGCCCTGAGCCTACGTTACAAGCTAAGAAGGTCCTCTAGTGATCCTAGCAACTAGTTTGGAGAGTCTGAGCAGTGAAAATAAGGGCAAGCTTATGGTTTTGAGAACTAACTGTATTTGAAGTCACTTCTGAGCGTGAGTGCTAAATGAATCCTAAAACTCAAAATTTATATCTTATATGTGCAAAGGATTTCGTTTGAAATGAGGGCACTAGTTACATTATCGGAAAGTTGGTACCTTGGTGATTGTGAAAAGTGTATGTTGTGGTGTCTATTGGTTGATCTTTGTCATATCTTTATCCGCATGAGTTAGCTTATTGAGCCTAAGAGAAAAGATTTGCACTAAGAAAATGGAATGGCTTGAAATAGCCATGTGATTGCTTGAGTTTGTATGTATGCTTCTACACAACTGTCGTTTAGAGTTTAGTGAGTCACTTGAGGACAAACAACGAGTTTAAGTTGAAGGTATTGATATACCGTGAATTTATGGTACTTTTAATACATTTCACTTACCAGTTGTGTGTGCCTAGGGCCATTTTGTATTAGAATTAATGTGTTTTGTATCATGTTTGTAGGAAATAGGCTTGGACGTGGAAGTAGGAGATGACAATAGAAAAATTTGCAGAAGGATCCACCTATGAAGGTGACTTACGGATTGTAGGTCAACTCAAGTTCCATCTATGGGTGACGTAGATGGAGCATCAGGGAAGTCTAACCAAGTGTGGAACTACGGATACAAGTGACGGAGCGTAGGTCGACCCACAAGCCGTCCTACACATCCGTCCAATGTTTCAGAGAAGTTGAAGTTCCATTTCCTGATGAAATTCCTAAGTGTCGAGTTACGCAAGAGGACTGTACGTCCTTCGTTTGTATCTGAGATTAAAGGTTCCAGCCCCCGCAAGAAAAAAGTCTAAGTGTTGACCTACGGAGGGGACCTACGGATCGTAGGTCGATTCACGGTCCGTAGGTCGAATTCATCAAATGAAGCCGTGTCCAGAAAGTTTATTTCCTTATTTCGTTTCCTTTTTTATTTGAAATTTTTTCTATAAATAAGGTATGTAAACCTCGTTTTTGGGGGTTAGACATAATTGTTTACTTTTAGTTCTTGATATTTTCTTGGGAATTAACTTGCAAACTTTAGCAATTTGATTTCCGGATTTCGGTTTATAAGATTTTTGCTTTTAATTTCAATGGGAGATTATGGGTTTCTTATATTCAATACGTAACTTCATGAATTCTTCTTCTAAAAATATGAATTGTGTTCTTCAAGCATGAGTAGCTAAATCCACAACTAGGGTTGTGGGAATCATGAGCGATTAAAAACGTATGAATAATAACTAAGTAATTCTTAAATAGTGTTGATGCATGCATTGGTAATTTTTTTACTTAGAAGTCTTTTTAACGAGTGCACGCATTAGAACTCGCCTTGTTGCTACTTGCTGGACCAAGGAGGTAGTTAATAAGAAAAGAATTATCGACAGTGATTTAGTGTGATACTATCTAATGATCTAATGTCAATTGGTGCGAAGGTGAAAACTAAGTCATATATTGATGTGATGTCTAATCTGAGGTAAATGTAAGGGTTAGTAAATTATACACACGTAGCCGGACCAAGGTGCAGAGTGAAATTCCCTATTTGGAGGAACAATCACTTAGGGATACATATCTTACCACTTTGCATGTGATACACTAGAAAAGGATTACTATTATTAGGATTACCGCGTTAAGAGCTTATGGGGAACACATACATCCTAGTTTCTCTCTCTCTCATTGATAACAACAAAGTTCTAATCTTGCTCACTTGTTACTTAATAAGTACCTTTGCCGGAATATAGAACGACCCCGTCTACCGGACCTAGAAGGTGCAAAGTTGCCATCATCCACTCTAGCCCTTTTTGCCTCCCTAGATCTTTCCCTTGAGCTTTTTATCTTCTATTTGTTGGGCATCCACCATAAGGCAAGAAATTTCCATGTTATGGACAATCATAGCGGTGCGGCACTCTTTGACTACCATGTCGGACACACCCGACAAAAACTTTCTCATCTTGGCCCTACGATCCGCCACGATGGAAGGAGCATACTTGGATAGTTGAGTGAACCTTAAAGTGTATTCCGTTACACTCATATTTCCTTGCGAAAGGTTGATGAACTCAAGTACCTTGGCCTCACGCATCTCTACAGGGAAGAATCTGTCAAGAAAAGTACTTTTGAACCTTTCCCATTCTATGGGACCCGTTTCCACTGGCGTTTCCTCATTCCACTGATTAAACCAAATCTGAGCAACCCCTTTGAGTTAGTAAGCGGCTAGTTCCGCCTTCTCTATCGCAGTCACAGCCATGATAGCAAGTACCTTATAGACCTCGTCGATAAACTCTTGAGGGTCTTCCTCAACTTTGGAGCCATAAAATTTGGGAGGGTTTATTCTAGTAAAATCCCTCACTCTTGCCGCCGTCGTACCAACGTTTGGGTTCACGGGGGCTACCACTTCTATATTAGCTTGTGTGGTCACGACTTGAGACAACACTTGGAATGTCGATCTAAACTCCGCATTAGTCACATTCTCATTCAATGGGTCAATTGGAGCTTGAGGAGGAGCTTGGGGAGGAACTGCTTGCTTAATATTGCCATCCGCCAATCTTCTAGCATTAGCCTTCTAGTAGTCCTATCCTGAAAAACCATCGGTCACAGATTAGGAGAAATACTTATAGAGTAAAACTCCATGGCACGACTTAAAGAAGTGAAGAAGTGGAATTTCCTAAAAATCTAATAGCCTCCTATTCATAAATGTGGCACACTTCACATTTATGAACAAGGCTCTACTAGACGTGGTTTAAGACATCCTAGAACCATTCTAAACCTTGTGCCCTGATTACCAAGTTTGTCACGACCCAAGGGTACACCCTAGATGTAACAACGCGTATAAGACCCCGAGAGGTCTCATACAAGCCACTTAGCATATCATAACATAAAGTAATACAAATGAGCGGGAGTTAAAAAAATTTCAATACAATCAAAGTCTTTTATAAAAGAAAGCGAAAGTCTAAAATGACATTGTCTCAAACCATCTAATCATAAGAAAATAGAAATCTTGGGACGCATCCCATACAATAGTCCAAAACATAAAGGAAAAGCATGATAGAGAGTGGTGATCATATCCTCGAACACAATGAGGACTCACCAAGACTTCACTTCTTTATCCACTATAAACATAGCCACAAGTGTGTGAATCGGGAGCGTCAGACCCTACATTTGATAAGAATGTAGGCAAGAGTATGCGTTAGTACAATCAAGTACTAAATATGATGGCTAGCATAAACAATATAAACATAAACATTAGTCAAGATGAGAAATAAGGCATAAACATAATCAATACATATAAAGCATCATAATGAAAGAGGGATACTTCCTTAAGTAACCTCACTTATCTTTATCCAAGATATAGGTCATCCGCCTCTCATCAAGCTTACATCATGGAAGGCATATCAGTCAACACTCCAAGAAATCATCATCATAACTTAATCACATTAGTCATACTTACTTTTAAAGATATGGGGATTCGCCTCAATGCATAGTTCATAAAGTCTAATGTGTATTCGCCTCTTGCTTTACTTACTTTTAGATTGTGGGTACTCGCTTCCATAATCTCATCATATGATGCGCGTACTCGCCTCAACATCATTTCATAAGAAGCATGGTACTCGCCTTCATGTCCATTCATCATAGTAGGAACGTGGGGACTCGCCTCTTGTTCAATTCTAAGGAGTAGGGGAATCGCCTCATATCCTTTCATATGGACATCAAGGGTAATCGCCTCTAGCCTTATCATTCATTAAACATCTTAGTCTAGATTCCTTTTAGGTGAGCAATCATTTCAACCTAGAATCATATATGTGAGTAAGTCTTTCACATTCACTCAACAATGCTTATCAATTCGTTATAGGAAGTATCTTATCCACATCATAGCATTAACAATCAACAATGCGTAGTCTAGGCTTTACTCTCAAAGCACTACATCTCATTATCATCATCTATGCTTTACTCTCAAGCAATTTACATCATATTCATCATATATGCTTCAATCTAAAACAATTCTAATCATAAACCACTAATCCTATAAGGATACATCTAACCCATAGAGTTTCCCTCACATGGCATCAAACCCACTATATCAATTCAACCCTAAAATCATAGGATAGGCATGGGTACATGCAATTTCATCCTAAAATGCAATTCTGTCAGTTCAATCATAAACAATCATAATCCACTCAATTGGATCAATATTCATCAAAACCCACAACAATGGAAGAAACCCTAACTAGAATTGGGGAATTCTTCTTCAAATTATGGAATTCTAGGGGACTCCATGGAAGGAAGGATCCCATGGATGAAAAGCTATCATACCTTAGTAACAATGCCCACCAAAGCTTGAAAATTAGGAGACTTGATATTGACCTAACTTCAATCTCCTTCTTCTTCTTCTTCTATCTACTACGGAGAGGATATTTGAGAGGAGTTTTGGGAATTCTTTTGGAATTTTGAGAGAATGAATTGGATGGGGGATTTTGGGGATTAAAAATACTTATATAGGTGTTTTAGACTTATGAAAAATGACACCACGTTGATTTAATTAAACCCGAAGAAAGCCCTTAAGACCCTAAAAATAACTGCCAAAAGTAAACCACAAGACCTCGACTGACGAGCCATGAATGGACGTATGGCCCGTCCTGCACACCGACGTCTCTTGTCAGAGACTTTTGCATTGACCCAAGACTCATCGACCACGGATTGTGGTCCCACCTAAGGTCCGTAGGTCTGGTCGTGGTCATGGTCCTGGCCTAGATAAAATTTGGTGGCCTCTTCCACGGACCTACCTACTGTCTGTGGCTCGACCACGGACTGAGGATGGCCTCCGTGGATGGCACCTGTAAGTCTCAATTCTGCAAATTAGCCTTGTTTCAAATTTGGGGTGTTACAACAGTTAATTTCAATGGAAGCCCTTTTACATGGTGGAATGGAACGATTGATATCAGTGTATTTTCAAAAGGCTTGATAGGTACGTAATGAGTCAGGCTTGTATGGTAAAGTTTGGGATAGTGGAAGCAGAACATTTGGCAAGAACAGGGTCTGATCATGCTCCTATGAAGGTTACTTGTGGTCAACAGAATCATTCAATTAGAAGACCTTTAAGATTTCTCAAATTCTGGACAAAAGACAGATTTACAGCAGGTAGTAAAAGAAAGTTGGGTATCAGATGAGGTAAATGTGTTTATTAGTTGGAAACAAAAGATGGAGAAGACTAAAGTTGCCTTGTCACGTCGGAGTAAGGTATATTTTGGAGATAACTTCAAACAATTATATAACTGTAAGGAGATTGTTAGAATGAAGGAAGAATTATTTGAAGCTGCCCCTACTGCTGATAATAGAAGAATACTACATCAGGCTCATGCATAATTAAAGAAATATGTGCATTTTGAAGAAGAATATTGGAGACAGAAAGCAAGTATTCAATGGCTAACATTGGGAGAAAAAAATACAAGCTTCTTTCATATTTAAGTGAAGGGCGGGAGAAAGAGGTTGAATATTAACAAAATTCAGAATATGGAAGGAGTATGGGTGAAAGGAGTAGAACAGCTAGCAGGAGCTGCTTAGGAGTTCTTTCAAATGTAATCATAATGGTGAGGATATATCTTTATTAAGATATGTTTAACAAAGTGTTAATGCAGGGGACAACAGTAAATCGAATGAACAGCTTACAAGAGAGGAGGTAAAGAAAGTTGTGTTTGATCTTAATGGAGACAGTGCTAGTGGCCCTACTAGGTATTTTTAGCAGCATTGTTGGGATATTATTGGTGATGATGGAGTTTCATTGGTTAGTGCTTTCTTTAAAGGGGTCACTCCTCCTTAGTCTATTACTCATACTAATTTGGTTCTACTGCCTAAAAAGGAAATAATTCAGTCTTTCTCAGACATGAGGCAAATTAGTCTGAGTAATTTCATCAAAAAGTAATTTTCAAGGTGATGAATGATAGAATTAGGGTTTTACTTCCATCATTGATTTCCTAAAACCAATTTGATTGTGTGAAAGGGAGAAGTATCACTGAAAATCTGTTACTATCCCAGGAAATTATATATGACATTAGTAAGAGAGGTAATCCAGCAAGTATAGTTATCAAACCTGATATGGCAAAGGCTTATGACAGGGTGGATTGGAGTTTTTTTTATAAGAGTGTTGGAAAGAATGGTCTTTGATGTTGGTGGTGTGGATGCAATTTGGAGATTGGTTGCTAACAACTGGTATTCTATCATTCTCAATGGGCAGGCTATTGGTGTATTTCACTCAACTAAGGGGCTGAAGCAAGGGGACCCACTATCTCCTTCCCTATGCATTCTTACTGTTGAAGTGCTTTCAAGAGGTTTAAACTATTTGTTCTGTAATGAGGTCTATAAAGGACTTAGGTTAACTAAATGGAGTGATCACATAAATCATCTGGCATATGCAGATGATACTATTTTCTTTACTTCTGCAGATAGGAAATCTCTAGATTTATTGATGAATATTTTAAGGGAGTATGAGAAACAGTCAGGGCAGAAGATTAATACAGAAAAGAGTTCTTTTTTTTGTATATCACAAGATAGCACAAAATCTTATCTCTGGTGTTGAAGATATGACTGGCTTTACTAGAGGGAAGTTTTCTATAATGTATTTGGGATGTCCTATTGGTCATGCTAAAAAGAAAAAAGTTTACTTTTCTGAATTGATGAAGAAGGTTCACAACAAACTGCAGGTATGGAAAGGGAAGTTACTTTCTTTTGGAGGTAAGACAGTATTAATTCAAAATGTTTTAAACAGCATTCCTATTATCTCTTGTCTCCTATCGCCCCCCCTCCCCCAAGATGTGTCATTCTAGACTTGCATAGAGTCTTCGCTAAATTTTTCTGGAAGAAGGTTCACAACAAACTGCAAGTATGGAAAGGGAAGTTACTTTCTTTTGGGGGTAAGACAGTATTAATTCAAAATGTTTTAAACAGCATTCTTATCTATCTCTTGTCTGCTATCCCCCCCCCCCAAGATGTGTCATACTAGACTTGCATAGAGTCTTCACTAAATTTTTTTGGAAGTTTAGAGAACTAGGAGATAACAAGCATTGGGTGACTTGGTCTGCGATCTGTAAACCCAAGGATGAAGGTGGATTGGGTTTTACATTCCTATTTGATGTTTCAAAAGCTTTATTTGCAAAATTATGGTGGATGTTTAGAACACAGAAGACTTTGTGGACAAATTTTATGTGGAATAAGTATTGTAAAAAAAACCACAATTTATTGAATGGAAAAGTGGTTCATTAACTTGGAAGTATACGCGAGAGGGTAGATATTTGATAGACCAAAATATTTGGTGGGAACCTAAAAATGTCCATTCGAATATCTGCTCTGACAATTGTTCACAGTTAGGAGCTCTCCCCTATATATTGCCTATTGACACAGCTAAAAACTTGCAGCTGGAAGAAGTTAGACAGTGTTATTTGAATGGGGAGTGGAACTCTCACATGCTGCAAATTAGTATTGGGGATGAATTTAGCAAAGATGTCATATATTTGGTGAGGAATACAGAAGAAGATGAATGATGGGACAAACCTTGGTGGATGCTAAAGAAAGATGGAAAATTCTAAGTAGGTTCTTCTTGTGATTTTCTGAGAGAGAAACATGGACTATGTATGAACTTCAACTATATCTGGAATAAAGGAATCCTCTTTTGGATATCCTTTTTCATATGGAGACTTTGGAAACAAAAACTTCCTATTGGAGAGGCTCTTGTCGAAAATAGGATGAGTGATGGGGTGGTTGTTGTTGTTGTGAGGATGGAGTTCAAGAGACTATTGAACACTTTTTCTTTAATTGTCAAGCATCTAATTTTGTATGGAGATACTTTGCAGGTACAGTAAGACTAGAAGGACCTTTCTTGCAGTTGAAAGACAGTGTTTATAAATGGTGGAATGTAAATGCTTTAACAAAGCTTAAACCATTTTTAATAGTTGTACCAATGTTAATTTTGTGGAAAATATGGAAAAGAAGGAATGCTATTAAATTTGGTGGTACTATGTCATCTATGAATATGAGAGGAAGGATAGTCAAGATTTTAGTGTTGTTAGCAAAGCATTTATATCCATGGATGTATAACATACCTAATAACTGGCCTAATTTGGTGAGATTCTTAGCAGAGTATACTCCTAGGATAGGTTGTAAACTGGTTTATTGGAATTTACCAAGGGAGAACACCTTCGAGTGCAATACAGATGTGACTTCAAAAGTTAATCATGGGCCAAGCTCTACTGTTTTTTGTGTTCGAAATGATCAAGGTGATCTTATACATGCTGAAGGAAAGATTATTAGAGTGTCAAACAATCTAGTGGCAGAAATTGTAGCGCTGAGATTAGGACTGGAATTCTGCAAAAATCAGAATTTATTCCCATTGGTTATGGAAACTGATTCATTAGCTGTCAAGAGTATGATAGATGGGTTGTGGAACTTTCCTTGGGAGGTGGCATTGGAGATAAGACGAGTTCAAGTTCTTAAGGAAGGGTTGGAGGTGGCATTTGAACACTCTTTGAGAGAGGAAAATAAACTGGCAAATTTTATGGCTAACATTGTTTTTCTTTTGCATGTACTGAAACAATAAGTTTTACTAATTTTCAGGCTTTACCTAATGAAGCTAAGACATTATTAAACATGGATAAAAGGCAAATTCCTAATCTAAGGATACGAAAGCTACAATATGGAGGTTATGAGCACAATAAGTGATACAAAATCAAAGTTGCTAGAAACTTCTATATTTCAAGCCAAACATAAGAACATGACATAGATTAGAAATAACACATACAGAGGGAAGATGCATGCAGATTAGAAAGGAAGAGAATATAAAAGACAGCGTACCTGAGGTAGACCGGAGTATGTTTGACCCAAGGCTTTAAACACTGGTATTAACTCCTTGTTGGGATCAATCTGTCAAAGATAAGGGATCAACGTTATGAGGTCTACTTTAGGTAAGAGTAAAGATAAGCATAAGATTGAGGAAATCACCTAGCTTGAAGCTTCTTTGATGATACGCTAAGGTGGAAAAGTCTCTGATTGGGATGATTTCACAATGTTGGTGGGACTTGTCAAAGTCCAAAGTGAAATACACCCAAAACTCAAGGTACAGTTTAGTTGTTTCAAGGAGGACGGTGATGGATCATCAGAAGGAGCACGGTGAGAGCGATTGATAAGTGAAGATTGATGGACTAGGGCTCAGATAGAAGGAGCTTCTGAGGAGGAAGACGACTTCCAAGTGAAGCTCTTCCCTATTTCTTTTTAAGATTAAGTTCGTTTTGTTATTTGGACCGGGTCATTGTCTGGACCTGGTGTTAGCTTGTAATAATTGTTCCATTTTATTAAAAAAAAGGCTTTCCCCATCCTTTAACTCAAAAAAAAAGATTGTTTAAGACCGCGAGTTTCAGAAGACTTCCTTCTTTCTTAAATATCGGGAAAGTTTAATGGTGCATATCAAACGGGACAGGGGAGCATATAATTTTGATGATGGACAAGTGAACCAAGTTCTTCTGTTATTCAAATCATGAACTAGACTAGTGGTTTATTCTTGTGTTGTTGTGTTGTTGTTACAGATATGACTAGGTAAATGTCCTACAAGGAATGCACGATACTATAGATGGAAAGAGTTGAAACTTGAAAGCCTAAGGAAAATCAATCAAAGAAAAACTTAAGCTAAGTCTTGCAAGGAAAGTGAACCTTGGGATGCAACATAGGATAAGGCACAAGTTTCTCCTAGATTATGATCGAAATTTAAAAAATACATTTAAACATAACTAAGGCTCTATTATGCCTAAACTTATTTAAAATTGGAATAAAGATACAATAAATGTTGAGGTGACATAGATAACCAAATGAGTATCCTCTGTTTACGTTAAACATGCACGGCATCTTTTCATCGAGCATTAAATTATTATTATTTTCAATAAAATCCCCTTTTTCTCTTTCTTCATAATTTTGATTATTTTTTCTCTTTATTTTAGTATCATTTCAACAGAAAATTATCGGCCAAGAACAATTTCTTTGTGTAAATTGAACAACACAAAAATTAACGGCTCCAAGAGAGAAAAATCAACGTCTTAGATCAAACAATAGAAAACACGCAAGAGATCGTTACAAATTGAAGTTGAAACGAAAAAATCCTAGATTCGAGGAAAGAAAAAGTGGAGATTTGAGTAACAAGAAAGTAAAATGGTGAGTATATGTTGAATTACTAGGGTTTTTACTCCAATTGTCGATCAAAGATGATGCCGGAGAAGATGACCTGAGAGATGACTCAAGAATACGCTGGAGAAAGATTTGAATTTGTTTAAAGTATTTTTTACATGAAATGGTAAGGTTGACGAAATTAACATCACCTTCACAGTTGAGTAAACCATTGAATCTTCACTGTGAGGAGCTGAAGATTCCATGGAGTTAACTGGATTTTTTTTTCCTAAAAGAGTTATTTTTCTCTATGTTAATATTGTGAGAAATAGTCGGTTTAGAAGATGTAGGAGTCTAGTTAATTAATTAGATGTAATTAAATAAGTAATGTTCAATTAAAAAATGACACGTGTACATATTAATTACTTTTAAAATTATTTTTGTCATCTTCAAATGTCTTCAAGCAGGTGTGCGCACGCTCTATGTCACGTCATAATTCAGGGTGCATTTATTCCATTTTAAATTAGTTTAGGGGGTAATAGGAGCCTAGTTAATTTTAGATGTGTCTCTGAGATATTGATCATAGTTAATGCCGGCAAAATGAGCTCATATTTTGGTAATCGGCCCATATTTTAATGGGTTGGGTGAGTGACTTTTTACATGGGTAAAATATGGTTTATACCCATGTTCAACCCATAAAAATATGGGTAAACTATGAGTAAAATATGGGTAAAATATAGATTAGCCAAATGGGTTAAGCTTCTAACTTTTATTCACTCAAAATTCATGATAACACTAAAAATATTGTAACTTCTCTTCTTTTTTATGTTCTTCTAGAACTAATTATTTTCCTAAGTCTTTGGCCCTCCAAAAATATATATTTTAAATGTATATTTCTTTTGTTAATTATAATTATATTTTTTATTTGTTTAATTTTATACTAGATAATAAATAATAGTGTAAAATAAGCAAATCATGTATTAGTATTGACATTGCTTAAAGTGAATTAAGCATGTTTTAGTCCTAAAATGCAAATATTCATTTACTTTGAAATTAAAAAAAAAAATTGCCCTTGTTATTACATAAATTTATTTTATATTGAAAAGTTATAGGATTTTTTTTTTTTTACTTTTATGATATAATAAAACTAAATGAAGCATTTTCAATATTTTTCATCTAAAAAAAGATTAAAATATTTTCTCCATATTGAATTCTTAAGTAGAGTACTATTTACTCATGAAAATATAGGTAAAATATGGGTAAACTAGTATTTTACCCAATCCATTTTTACCCAATATCAAATATGGGCGGGTTGAATTATTACTCATTTTATGTTGACTCATTTTCAACCCGTCCATTTGCCATCACTAGTCAATAGTCATAGTCTAGGGATAGTTATGTCTTATTTCATGAAATATATACATAGGATGGCACAGAGAAAATCAGCTATTGTAATACAAAATCGGAATTCTCTCAAGGGCAATAGACAAAAGAGTGAAGATTGAGAACAAAACAAAAAAAAAGCCTAAAATTAATTAGAAAGTGTTTAGGTTGTTGTGATCGAGTCTGCTATAAGAGTTTATTGAGGGGCAGTACAGTAATCTCCTAATTGTGTAGTTGTGAGTTTGTGACAGTTGTCTCAAAGACAAGATTTTATCGTCTCTGAAGGTAGTATTACAGTTGGAGTAAATGGTAGGAGTTGAGGTACTAGAGTTAGTTCCTAGATTATAGAGTTATTATTTGAAACCGCTCTTTGAGATAGTTAAGTTGGTTGAAAATCCTACACATTGTAGGTCTTGGTTTTTACTCTCTTGGAGAGTTTTCATAGTCGCTTACACTGTCTATTGTTTATTTTATTGTTTAGACGAACTTAAGGAACCAGGTTCCTTAAGATCAGATTGCAAAAGCATCTAGTAATTGGAAAAACAAATCAAGATTTTATTAACTATTGTTGCATGATAAACATATCCATGACTCACCATGAATACTTGTTACATATAAGCTCTTTTCAAGAGTTGATGTGGTTTTTCAACTTTTTAATACATGCTTAGTGTAACCTCAGACAGAACACCATTCTCCTCAAAATAGACATGAAATTTTCAAAGAGTATTTACATGATTTGTATCACATTTTTCCATATGAACTTGTAAAACTGTTATTGGGCCTTAATTGTAAGTTGAAGAAACTACATATGAGCAAAGTGACCTTCCTTAGACAATTTCCCTTGCATCCATCTCTGCAGCATTTCAAGTGCTGCCTTAGGTTGATCCATTGGAACTATGTGTCCTGCATCATGGACCCTAAGGAAAGTTAGAGGCCCGTGGTTCTTTTCAATTCCTTTCTCTTCACCATCTACTGTAAAAGGAACCGATCGTGCTGCCCCAAAGTCCTTCTGTCCAGACCATTCCATTGCATGCACCCACCTCGAGTTCCCTGTCCATAGCATGAAAAATAGTTTAGTTATGAATCACAATAACTAAAACTATGTCTCTATCACAAATAAATTGGGGTCGGCTATACTGAGCATGTTATGCCTTTTAAGCTTACCTCAAACTATTTAGCTCTGTATAAGTAGATTTCCATTGACTGCACATAAAAAATGTACTATCACAAATGAATGAAGCTTACCTAGCCAGTTGCAGATAAGATCATATTCCCCGGCATAGACAAGTAGCTTGATTCCATCCTCAAGGAGTGGAGGAATACCAGCTTCAAGATTCCTCATCCAATCCAACTGCATTGCCTGGTAAACTGTAGAACTACACGACACAAACTCAATATCCCGGACACCAAGGGCATGTTTAACCTGTTCATCATTGAGGAGATTTTCCATGTTGGAGAAGTCATAGCAGAGATCACCATCACAAGTCTTTCTGACATCATAGTACTGCAGGTCCCAAGTAATGAATTAATACATGTTACACTATTAAAAATATTGGAATTAGCGACAGGACAAATTCAGTAGCTAAATATCAACATCCGTAGCTAATCTTATTCAACAATGAGTTAGCTACCATTTATCAAAAAAGTTTGTTAGCTATGAGTAATCTAGCAACGAAGTTCATAGATAATTCCAGTTTTTATGTAATGTTATGGTTAGAAATCGGTGTGATTCTAGTTACCATACTATTAGCTCGGAGAGAAAAATAAAAGAAATTATGCTTTCTTACATTTTTGTTACCCACAACATTCATTATCTTGTTGAAGATACTTGTGCAAACAAGATATGCCGCCATGCAAGCACTTCCACCATCAGTTCCTAAAATTTTTTGCATAGCACACAGATGATGTCAAGAATAGTGAAGGATTTAAATGATAAATACAGTTGGTGAGATGAAGATTACCACAAAGCTTAATTGCCTGTTGACATTTTGGATATGACTTGTCAATGACATTGTAATCAGATTGTTTGATCAATCTCATATCCAATGCATAGTCAGTGTAGGCTTTGTACTGAATTTCTGGATTAGTGAGTCCATTACCAATGGCAAATCCCTAATCGAATATAATTAACTGAATTAGCACCGCAACTAGTCCAAACAAAGCAAATTAGCTTTGCAAAATGAGTTAATTAGTTATAAATTACCTTAAGATTTATTGGAATTCCTTCTTTATTCTTGTTACCTTGATGAACGCGAGAAGCAAATGCAGGAATGTAATGCCCAGCATATGATTCTCCAGTTATGTAAAAATCATTCTTTACATACTGAGGATGTGCCTTGAAGAAAGCCTATGCATAAAAAAGGACAGAGAAATAACATTCAAATATTTGGACAATAATATTTCATTAAAAAAAGTAGAGGTTTAAACTTTAGATTTGGAACAAGAGAAAAAAAAAAAGGAACAAAACAGAGAGTAACAAACCTGCAAGAAGTCGTAAAGGTCATTGCTAACACCCATTTCATCGTGACGAATGTCATCATCGTCTGATGTATAACTGAAACCAGTTCCAGTTGGTTGATCAACGTATATTAAGTTTGAGACCTGTCGAATTATAATTCACTCCGTTATATATTTGTTTAACTACAAACATGAATCAAGTGTGCAATTCAAAAAAATCTCTCTTTTCCCAGTTTAACCATTTGATATTCGAGAGCCCATTGGGTCAATGTAATTGGAATTCGCACCTAATATTTTTTATTTATGGCCTTTGCTAGCTAATAATTGATATTGAAAAACCACTTTAATCAACAATTCTACAAGAAATTTGAGTAGTGGAATATTATTTATTCAAGAAAAAAATGAAAGCAAATAAAGTGATTATTAGGGACTTTATGTTATGTCCCTATGTCATTGTGGGGGGGAAAAGTAGAAATTAAAGATGTATAGGTTCACAAAGTGGATGGGACTTTACGTGTAAATGAAGATAGAGCAAAAGGCTGCCAAATTTCTCTTCAAAAATTAAAAAACAAAACAAAAGAAAATTTGCTATGTAAAAAAAATTCTACTTGGTAAAAAACAAAGATGCTTTGCATGATAAATTTTTTTTTGAATGATATTATATATGTTTTGATAACGTGGAGTGAATTCTCATCATTATTTTCAAAATATCTAAACCCATATTTTATTTTATCTATAATTAAATTGTGTTAGGATGAATTTAGATGCACCTCAACTTGTTACATCAGTACTTACCACTTTTTTGAAATAGAGTGCCTTAATCTTCAAAGAACAAAAGTAAACACATGAATTTTATGATTTTAAATTAATAATATGTAAAATATGTATTTTTAATCTTGTGATTTTAAATATGTTATATATAAAAATAGAAATTAAAAAATTGTTTTAAAAAAATAAATTAAAACTGACTAAAAGAAAAAACTAGGCAATTAAATTGAAATGAAATAAGTAAAAACCTTGTCCCAGCCAAAATTATTCCAAACAAGTGACATATTGTCTGCTATATTGAAAGGTCCATTTTCATAAAACACAGCCAATTCACTGCTACATCCTGGCCCCCCTGTTAGCCATATAACAACTGGATCATTCTGGCTGCTTCTTGATTCAAAAAAGAAATAAAACATCCTGCCAAACAAATTAAACAATTCAGAATTACACCAAAACAAAAGATAAAAATAACATTAAAAATTACCAAATATTTTTTCTCTGGAATTTAACTGGACATACTATAATAAATAAAGGATTTTCTATAGTAAAATATAATATAATATAATATGAGTATTTATAATCATAATAAATATTCTATATAAATATCACTTAAAACTTTAGTAATAATATATTTTACTGTTATTAAATATCTCTTTTGTTGTCCTGATAAAAAAATCATGAATTTAAGAACATACATTATTTTGATTTCGGTCTACAAAATCCTTTTATTAAAGGTAAAATAAATTTTTAAAATTAAAGAATTCTAGAAATAAAAAGCGTCATTCTTTGCGTAATAAAGTGACAAATCGAATGTATTAATCATCATGGGCGGGGCTATTTCAATGATTACAAGTTTTGCCGAATTTAGCACTTTAGCCTAAACTTGGTATTTATATTAAAAATACGTATAAATCATTAGTACTCCCTTCGTTTCATATTATGTGAGGTTATTTGATTTGATACGGAATTTAAGAAAGAAAGGAAGATTTTTAAAATTTGTGGTCCAAAATAAATTATAGAAATTTGTGTGATTGTAAATCTTTTATTAAGGATAAAATAGATATTTTATAATTAAATTATTACTTAATATAGAAATATGTCATTATTTTTTAAACTGATTAAAAAGAAAAATAAGTCATATAACTTGAGACAGATGAGTAATATAAATATAAAACTATGGTAACCATACCTTGCATCTTTAGTATGTGGAAGATGATAATAACCGGCATGATGACCCAAATCTTGAACAGTGGCCCCAGAAACACCAAGATAAGATAAATTGAATCTCTTCTCAAAGAGAGTTTGCTGATGAGTAGCAGCTAAAGGTGATGATGAAGCCTTGTTGATATCATGTTTAGGGAACAAATTAAGTTGTTTGATGAGTTTTTCTGCCATTGGTACAGGGAATTTAGCAGAAGATAACATAAACTCATCCTCATTATTGGATGAAGAAAGGGAAAGAACACGAGAAGAGAGAAAAACAACAAGTAAAGCAAGAAAGAGTACAGATAAACATGATGCCATTTTTCAAGATTTAATTAGGCTCTTTACTGAATATATTGCTATTTATAAGGAGGAGGAGGAGAAGGAAGAAGAGTGTGATATAGGCATTGTGTGCTGTGTTGTGTAGTGTTGTGTCACTGTGTGTCTGTGTGAGAGAGAAAGGGTGGGGGGAAGAAACAAGGGATTCAAAACGCTTTGCTTGTTTAAAGTGATGCTAATATGGACAAACTATTCATTCTTTTTGGGTGAGGGGGTGAGGTCAAGAAAAAGTAACAATTCTTTCATATAAGTTACTTCATGTGTCTCAATTTAAATATTTTAATTTAATTGTGTAACCATTTCGTGCGGAGTCTCAAAAAAATTTGAAATACGTTGCCAATTTATAATTTGGATGACATGAAAAAAAAATGGAATTTGAAATAGACCTGGGCTGATGTTATCCAGACATAGCAGAAATATTTTTGCTATGGCAACGCTGTTGTAGCGGCATGTCAACTGCTATAGTGGGGTCAGCAGCGCAGAAACTGAGAAACACAAATTGTTTTATTTTTCCTCCTCTTCAGTGGTAAAATAAACGAGGATTACTCCAAAAATCCTCCAAAAATTGCTCCAAACTTTAGGACAAGGGAGAGGAGGGATTCTAGCACAAGGTGGGTCAAGCCCATGGGTTTCAGATCTATGCTCGTTAGGATTCTCCCCTCGGATCTAGAAACTTGTGCTCAATGTTCTTCAGTAGTTGTTTGGCGTCTTGTAGGCTAAGCTTAACTGAGTAGTTAGACATATCTTTAATTGCACAATACATATTAATTGTTGCGAGTTGCATGTATAGCCCTTTGGGCACAAAGTCTAGGTGGATGAACGCGTGTTTATAGTTGTCTAGGATGGAAGGGTTCTTGATTCGCTGGTGTTGACGTCATGATTGTTATTAGGTGTTATCTTAGTGGTGTTATTTATGGGTATTGGGTCATAAGCGGGAAGAAATGTTCGGAAGAAGTCGTCCAGGAGTAGGTGATGATTGTTGTTTTCTAGGTTAGGATATATATGCATGTTAACGGTGTCTATTGTAAAATTTATATAATGCATGTTGGAGAAATCATAAGGTTTGAATGTGAAATGATGAATTGTTTACAATCTCATGGAATGAAGTTATTTTGTTTACTTGTATTTACAAGCGTGTTTGTATTTCATTATGATTGTGATTGTGTTTTTGTAACTATCAGGTGACTTAGGTACCACATCTGGTACCAGATATCTCTTGGTTGGCTCGAGCGCCACGCTTGGTATGGGATATCTCTTAGTTGACTCTTGTACAATGCCTAGTACATATTTTTAGTTGATTCAGATACCATGCCCGGTATAGGATATCTCCTGATTGGCTCGAGTACCATGCTTGGTACATATTATCGATTGAATCGGATACCTCATTTGATATATGATATCTTTTGGTTGGCTCGTGATCCCATGCTTGCCTGGTACCTTTTTTTTATTTTTCTCTTGTATGTTAGTTTCTTGAGTGAACTGGGTTTACTTCTTTGTAATATGATTGTTATATATTGGTCCATGAGTGGTCGGGATAGTTTTTAAATGCTGGGATGGTTCTTGTGTAGACCGGGATGGCATGTTAAGCATTGTCGATGATGCCTTGGGAATTCTGGTGATTCGTGTTGCTGGAAGGTGTGATGAATTAGGTTGGGTGGTTGGTTGTGATCATGTGGAACATGTTTCATGTAATTGTTAAGTCGGGATGTTGACTGGGAGCTTTACTCATTCACTAGCTTGTGTGGTTCTGTTAGACTGGTTGTCTAAGGCATATATAATAAGGGTAATTTGAGTATATGTGGTTTTGTAAGAGTCTTGTTGGTGGTTTACTATAAGGACCCCTTCCGATCGTTATGGGAAAACCATTGGTGAAAGAAATTTGATAAGAGAACTTTTGAAATGGCAAGTTGAAAATTTCGGGTTCTTAGATGAAATATAAGAAAGGTGAGGTAGGCAATTTCGAAATGGATTGGGTAAAATGTCTAAGCTTGAGTTTGTTTCTCTATTAGTTAAGACATTATTTAGTCCATAAGGCTTTTCAGAAGTAAATCCAAATAAGTAGAACTTTCGATATCGAACTTAGCGTTAAGTAATTTTGAACGTCATGGTTCAAAGGTATGTTGCAAAATGAAAACTTTTGGGGAGAATTTCGAGTTTCTACTCCATACAAGTCACTATAGCGGGTGCCACTCTGCTATAACGGGGGAATTAATCCTCGCTATAGGGGGTGATTCCACTATGGTGGAGCACCTATAACGGACACGAGTTTATGCGTAAACTTCCCCTAAACATCTTATAATTCTAGAAAAACATTTTGGGAAGAGCGAGGGGTGACCTAGGGTGATTTTCTACACTTCTTCACCAATTTTCTTAGGTAAAGGTATGTTAATTTCTCCCCTACCTTAGGCTTTAGAATTCTTGTAGGGTGACCTTAGGGGAGAGTTTGACTTAAATTGATGGTGGAGAAACCTTGGTTTGGGTGGGGATATTCATGGGAATGGCCTAGGCTAAGGATTTAATTATAATTCAGGTACTTTTAGGCCACTATTCATTGATTGTGTTATTTGTTATTACTTTAGACCAAGAATAAGCCGAAAGTCATAACAAGGGGAAGGCTTGGGTTTGAAGAACTTCTAAGGCTTGATTCGAGGTAGGTGATGATTGTTTTTCTTCTTGTTTATGTTATATGTGTTTGTCAAACTCCTTTATTAGTATTGCATACATGATATATGATTCGAGAAAATGAAAGAACAGGATTTGAAATAATAAATATTGTCAAATGCATGCAATGAATGTGTTTATTTGGATGCACAAGTGTGATTGACATTCATTGTGATTGTGATTTAATGTGTGTTTGATGGTTGGCACAGGTACCACGCCTGGTAAAGGATATCCCCACGGTTGGCTCGAATACCATGCTTTATATATACCAACAGTTGGTATGGGTACCACACCGGTCTACGAGGATATCCATTTATGGTTGGCTCAGGTACGATGTCGGTACACTAACAGTTTGTTTGGGTTTTATTAGAGAACCATGTTGTCTTGTTGTACCATGGTTTTTCATATTTATTGTGCATATCAAATCATGATAAGGACAAGGAGCATGATATTTTGTACTTGTGTTAAAATTTTATGTTATATGTTTTACTAGGTTGTGGTTGAGTGCTCCTATCTCATATAACTAGAACTAGCCGATGATCCTACCAGTATATGGTGTTTATTTACTAATAATGCACTTTCTATCTCTTTATTGAGTATAAGACATATTAAAGCAGCTGCTTTGAGACCTCAATTGTGAAAGACGTGATATTTGAATCCAAGGTTGAACTACTTCTTCTTGGCTGCCATGGATTCCTCTCATCTTCTTAGTCCATCTCTACGGACTTAAACCTTTTTAGACTTATAGTTTTCATGTGTTTTTGGGGTTGTATCCTCCTATTCTAGATAGTTAGAGTTTTGGTACACAAATTTTAGTTTCTAGGAGGTTATTTCTGCAGTGTTGATGATTATGAATTTCGTTTTATTGCAAACTTCATTATGAAATTATGAAATCTTGTATTTGAATTATAATTTGGTTATTTTTTATTTCATTATGGATTGTATGCTAGTAATTACTTGGTTTTTCTATTTGGGTTAGTGTGGGTGCTACTCACGGCGGGTCGGGGTCGTGACAAAGTTGGTATCAAAGCCCTAGGTTCATGGATCTCATTATATGAAAATAGGTCTAGTAGAGTCTTGTGGAAATGTATGAAGGTGTCCGGATTTTTTTATTAGGAGTCTACAAAACTTTAAAGAACTTTTCTTCTTTCTTCCTTTTTCGTGCTATATCGTGATTACAATTGGTATCAGTCAATCCTTATTAATATTTAACCTCATTCACTCTTCTATCCGCAGATTGTTGATACTAGGTATAACAGAGTCAGAGTACCAGTTTTAACATATGAATCGACAGTTAGAGCCAAAGGTAAAGGTAGAGGTGGAGGCATGGGCAGAGGGAAAGAAACACCCGGCATGGGTAGAGAACAGGCACTGGCTGGGCCAAAGTCGACAACCCCTCCCCTACCGAGGATCATTTTAGTGAAAGAAGTTAAGATTGAGATTGAGGAGGATGTTGAGCCAGAGGTGGAGGTATAGGTTAGGGGTGCAGGTCTTCTGAGGTAGCTTAGAAAGTATTAGATTTTCTAAGCGAGATAGCGGGTACGGGAAACACTCCTGTGATACCAATTACTTAGGTCCTAAGTACTTATCCTTATTACTACTACAACCTCTAAAATGGATGAAGTTTTAGGTACAAAGGCTTTCTTCCGTCTGTTGATGGGTCCCGTTACGTTTGGTACTAAGCATGATCTATTGACTAAGTTCTAGAAAATGAAGCCTCCACTATTCCGTGGTACATAGAGTGAAAATACTTTTGAGTTCATTATGGACTGCTATGAGAAGTTTCAAAACATGTATATTGTACGTCAGCATGTCGGTAGAAACATATGAGCCTAAATTCAATGCCTTGTCTTGTTTCTCTACCCAACTTCTGAGCACTGAGCAAGAGATGATTCATTTGTTTGTTAAGGGCCTGAATTCTAAGATACAAATGTTGTCTATGCACATGACTTCAACAAGAAAGAGCTTCAATGAGATAACCAACTCTATGAAGAAGTTGGAAGGAGTTAGGTGGGCAGGATAGGCCAAAGCATTGTTTAAGAGGCCCAAAAATGTGGTAAACTATAGTAGTTCTTATTCCAAGGGTTCTAGTCATCATGTGTATTTAGCTTGCCTGATTCAATCTGGTTTACTGGCTTCTACGGGTGGTTATTGAGGGATCACACATGAGTCTCTTCATAGGGCTGCCAAAGAGTTTCCTATTCGTCTACTAGTAAGCCCTCACTTGACTTAGGATGCTTCAACTATGGTGAGATGGGCCATTTTAAGTATAATGCTCTCATAAGTTAGCTAGTAACCTAGTATAATAGTAGACTAGAGCGGTAGTCCCAACAAGTGAAGGTGGTAATGGACGAGGACACCTTTAGGGTGAGTGAGGTAATAATTAGGGAGGCCATGAGGGTAGAGGAAATGGTAATGTTGGGAGGGGAGCGGTTCTGCCAGGTACATAGGTTTCCCACAATGATTATAAAGCCAGTGTTATGCCTTCCTAGGTAGGACTGAAGTTGAGGTATTGGATGCAGTGATAACATGTACTATATATGCTTGTCTATAATAGCATGGATTCTGTATTATTTGACATGTGTTCCACTTATTCATACGAGTCTGCTAAATTTAAATTGGGACTTGACTTTATTGTGATATCCTTGATTCCCTTGTTCATGTTTCTACCGTGGATAGAGAATCTTTAGTAGTAACTCATGTATACCATTCTTTCTTTGTGATGTTTATAGGTCTTCAAACTTTGGTAGATTTTTTTCATTCTATATATGCTGGACTTTGATGTGATCTTAGGTATCACATAGTTGTTTCTTTATCATTTTGTTTTTGAACTAAAATTCTAAGACAATATCTCTAGAGATTCTGGGTACAGATGAACTAGAGTGGAAAGGAGTGTGCAAGTCTAAGCCAATAAAGATCATATCCTATATTCAAGCTAAAAGGCATGTGGGGACGAGTCATTTAGCCTACTTAACTCATCTTTGGGATGTTAGTGTAGAGTCCCATTCTATTGAGTCAATTCATGTAGTTTATGAATTTGTAGAGGTGTTCCCTACAGATCTGATTGATACCCCTCCTGATAGGGATATTGATTTTAGTACATATTTGGAGTCGGGCATTCATCCAATCTCTATCCCTCCTTACCAAATGGCTCTGGAAGAGTTGAGAGAACTCAAGACCTAGCTTCAAAAGCATCCAAATAAGGGATTTCTTCATCATAGTGCATTTCCATGGGGTTTTTCGTACTTTTTTTGTAAAGAAAAGGATGGTAGTATGAGGATGTGCATAGACTACCATCACTTGAATAGGGTTACTATCCAAAATAAGAATCCTTTACCTCACATAGATGATCTTTTTGACTAATTGCAGGTTCCTTCAGTGTTCTCAAAAATTTATATAAGGTCTGGATATCATCAATTAAATATTAAACATGAGGACATACCTAAGAAAACCTTCAGAACTTGATATGGGTGCTATGAGTTATTGTAATGTCTTTTGGATTGACTAACACACCAGCAATCTTTATAAGTTTGATGAATTGTCTCTTCAATCCATTC
The DNA here is from genome assembly GCA_029582605.1 of Solanum gracilifrons. Classification (NCBI taxonomy): domain Eukaryota; kingdom Viridiplantae; phylum Streptophyta; class Magnoliopsida; order Solanales; family Solanaceae; genus Solanum; species Solanum gracilifrons. Next base: position 3,419 of record JAJOOH010007333.1, on the reverse strand, counting down.
ATGAATTTTATAAATGATATCTTGATCTACTGTAAGATTAAGGAGGAGCTGGGAAAGTACCTTTGAATTGTTTTGGGTATCCTAGTGAAACAGAAATTGTATGCCATGTTATCAAAGTAAGAATTATTATTGACTTTGGTGGTCTTCTTAGGACATGTAGTTTCGAAAAATTGGTGATGGTAGATCCCAAAAATAATGAGGCAGTTAAAATTGGGTCCGACCTGTGATGGAGGTTAGGATTTTTGGGTCTTGCTAGCTACTATCGATGATTTTTCCAGAACTTTGCTTTCATTTCTACACACCTAACTAGACTGAATCAGAAAGAGGTACCCTTTGTGTGGTCTGACGTTTGAAGAGAGATTCCAAAATCTCAAGAAACTTTTGACAACAACTTCTATCTTATTATTGCCAGTAGAAGGTAAAGACTTTATTGTGTTTTGTGATGATTCACATTCAGGTTTGGGTGTTGTGTTGATGCATGACAAGAACGTTATAACATAAGTTTCAAGGCAATTGAAGGTTCATGATAGAAACTACCTAACACGTGATTTCGAGTTGACAAGTGTAGTATTTGCACTAAAAATCTGGTGACACTGTCTTTATGGTGTTAAATGTGAGGTGTTCACGAATCATCGTAGTTTAAACCACGGTTTTCACTTAGAAGGATCTAAAGTTACGACAGATGAGGTGGATGGAGTTCTTGAAGGACTATGATGTTGCCATTCTGTAACATCCGGGCAAGGTCAATATGGTGGCAGATGCATTGAACCAGAAGACAGTTAGCCTCGGCAGTTTGGCTTGTTAATGGGGTCTCCAAGCGACCCTTAGCTAGAGAGATTCAGACTCTAGAATCTAAGTTTATGCACCTGGGGATGTCAGAAAAAGGTGGGGTATTGGCCACTATTCAAGTCAGCCCATATTTATAACAGAAATCAAGGTCAAACAATTTAAGGATGAGGATTTGAACAAGCTCAAGAACAAGGTGGTGTATAGGGAGACTCTAGATGCTAAATTGGATGCAGGTAAAGTGCTCAGCTTCAAAGGAGGATTTGTGTTCCTCGGGTTGATGACTTGATCTAACAAGGTGTTAACATTATGGGTTACGATATTCATTTCATTCAGGTGTAACAAAAATGTGTCGGAACTTCAGGCATCTTTATTAGTGGCATGTCATGAAAAGGGACATAGATGAGTATGTGTCTGAATTTTCAACATGTAAAGTATGAGCACTAGAGGCCTACAGGATTACTATAAAGGATGCCCATTCCAGATTGGAAGTGGGAAAGAATATCCATGACTTCATGGTGGGTCTCCGTAAGACTTTTGGGGAAGTATTATTCCATCTGGGTTATTGTTGACACGTTAACTAAACCAGCCTATTTCATTATAATTAAAGTGGATTATAACTCTTTGAAGTTTACTAAGACTTGTCAAAAATATAGTAAGGTTGCATGGGTTCATTTTTCTATCCACTCAATTTACTTCTGAGTTCTAGGTTAAGTTACATGAAGAGTTGGGCACGCAACTCACTTTTAGCACAGTTGTTCATCCTTAGACAGATGACTAGTCAGAGGGGAAGATTCAGATGCTAGAGGACATTTTGAGATCATGTGATTGACTTTGGAGGTCATTGGGATCAATTCTTGTCTTTGTATGTATTCTCCTATAACAAAAATTATCCCTCAAGTATAGATTTAACACCATTCGAGGCACTTTATGGGAGAGGATGTAGATCGCCAAAAGGGTAGTTTTAGGCTGGTGACGTGAAGCCTTTGGGTGTTTATTTTTGTAGGGAATATCAAGAGAAGGTAAGAAACATCAAAGCCAAGTTGTTGGCAGCTCAAAGCAAACATAAGGAATATACAGACAGTAAGGTAAGAGATATGACATTTCAAACTGTTGAACATGTTTTGTTGAAGGTGTTACCAATGAAAGAGGTGATGCGATTTGGCAAGAATGGTAAGATTATCCCTCATTATATTAGTACATTCGAGATTTTTAAGTGTGTGTGGCCAACAACTTACAAGTTACCCTTGCCATACAACTTGTCTGGGGTTCATCCAGTGTTCCATGTGTCTATGATGAAGAATTACCATGGTGTTTGACATTATATTATCAAGTGGGACGCGGTAGTTCTAGACAAGGACTCGTAGTATGAAGAGGAACCAGTTGCAATTCTTGATCGGGAAGTCCAAAAATTGAGGAAAAAGGAAATCAAGTCATTTAGGTTCAATGGAAGAATCATCCGGTTCATGAAGCTTCTTGGGAAATTGCTAGGGACATGCGGGACAAGTACCCTCACTTGTTTGAGGATTCAAGTACTACTTTCTTCTTGATTTAGCTTAGTTTTCTTGATTATCGCTTAGGGACGAGTGATGGGTAAATTGATATCTATTGTAATGACCCATTGATCATTACGGGAGAACCATTGGTGAAAGATATTAGGTAGAAAACCTTTTGGAATGCCAAGTTGAAAATTTTAGGTTAGGCTAGTCTTAGATAAAATCTGAGAAAGGTGAGGTCTAAGGCAATCCGGAAAATGATTAGTTAAAATATCTAAGATTGGGTTGGGTTTTCTACTAGCTAGGACATTATTGAGTCCATAAGGCTTTTCAGGAGTAAATTTGGGTAATTAGAACTCTCCATATCAAACATAGTGTGAAGGGGTTAGTCTAGAACGTCAAGGTTCAAAGTGTGTTGCCATGGGAACTTTTGGAGAGAATTATGAGTTTCCGTTCCGTGCAATTACTACCGTGAATGTCACACCTCTGTATCTTGGGGTAAGTCCCGCTATAGTAGGTGGTCTCACTATGGCAGAGCCACTATAGTGGGTTGGGACACTATAGCGATATTAGTTGTGAGTTTATCCAGAAATCTCCCCTAAGCCGCTCATTATTCTGCAAACATATTTTTGAAAGAGAGAGGGGTGACCTAGGATGATTTTCTTCACTTCTCAACCAATTTCTTTAGTAAAGGTAAGTTAATTTCTTCCATACTTTGGTGTCGTGATTCTTAGGCCTTAGAATCCTTGTTGGGTGACCTTACATGAGAGTTTAACTTGAATTGATGGTGGAAAAACCCTGGTTTTGGTAGGGATGATCATATGAATGGCCTGAGTTTAGGATTTGATTATAGTCCAAGTATTTTTAGGTTATTATTCATTGATTGTGTTATTTGCTATTGTTGTAGATCAAGAACAAGCCAAAATTCATAACGAGGGTAGAACTTGGGTTAAATAATATATATGATTGAATAAATTTATGTTAGCTATTATGTATTATAATTATTTGAATCATGATTTCTAGTTTATTAGCACACTGAAAACAGGGAGAAAACTTCTATACTATGCCATCCTAATGTTGAAACCGGTAGGCGAGGAAAGCCGTTTAGGGGAGTAAACAAAGTTGAGACGCTGATAA
>JAJOOH010007332.1:0-44619 GCA_029582605.1 Solanum gracilifrons | reverse complement strand
GCTATTCCTAATCCCAAATTCAAACTATTAGTCCTAAAATCTCAATAATAATTCAAACTAACTCAAATAATACCCAAATTCAAACAACTCCTTAAATACCCTAATTCAATCTAATCTTACAATTCCAAAATCAAACTAATTAACTCAAGAAATACCGAATTTCAAACAAATTCTAAGATACCCTAATTCAAACTAACCCTAACATTAAAATTTTCAATTCACAATCAACAAACACAAACTAACAATCAAATAATCCCTAATTCAAACAAAAAATCAAAAACCCTAAATCATTCACTTACTAACTAACAATCAATCAAACTAAAAATCAATAAAACAACTAACTCAATACTCAAATTGAAAGAACTTAAAAATAATATTATGAAACCCTAACCTTGAATTAAAGGAGAAGGGCAGTGGGTCGGGGTCGGCGGTGGGCAGCGGCGACGGGTAGCATCGGCGTCGGCGTCGAGGGAGAGGAAGAGAGAAGAGAGATGGAGAAATGGGAAAAATCACGTCTGCTAGTGCAAATATTTTAAAGAAAGTGACGAACAGCATCTCTATGTCCGTCACTTTTTTAAAAGATGTTTGAACAACATTTTGACCAAAAAGCAACGGACTAAGAGACACTGTTCGTCGCTTTCTTAAAATATTTGACCAAGAAGCGACGGACATAAAGATGTTTTTCGTCTCTTATTTAAAAAATAATTAAACAATTAAAATTAATAAAAAGAAACGGACGGCGTGGTTTTTTTTAAATGAATAAATAATTATTTTTAATAAAAAGTGATGGATTGCGTCACTATCTATATAAAATAATTAATTATTCATTATCTATATATTTGGTGCAAAAATCCACGAAAAAAAGCGACGGACTATGCGATGCCGTCTGTCGCTTTTAAAAAAAATTAAAAAATTATTTTAATTAAAAAGCGACGGAGAGTGTGGCTAATGGCGTCGCTTTTTGGAGCGACACCGTCCGTCGCTTTTTGGAGCGACACCGTCCGTCGCTTTTAGTTACCTCATTTTTTAGCAGTTTTTTAGTAGTGAAAAGAGAAAGAGAACATTATACACATGTATAGACTTCCATCAAATAGAATAGACCTACTAAAAGATTCATTTAATATATGTCTACAGTAATTCATCAGTCATAGTCCAGTTAAGGGAGAGGAAAAATTGATCATATGCTAGTTGTTCTTATTTTCTATTTTGCATGGGAAAAGAGTCGGAGCACCCTCACTTGTTATAAAAAAAAGAGGAAATCTATTAGTATGGCCATACATACTAGTTAAGCCCAAAGCGGCTAACTTTAAGACGTTATGGCTCATGATATAACTTTATAGGTACGTGACATTTACATGTTATTAGAGTTCATGTTTTATGGTACGTTCAAGCTTCACTATTTTCTATTATGACCTTTAAAAGACACCAGGCATTGAGTGTGATGTAACACCAGCTAGTAATGAAGGCAAAGTTGACCTCGGAGAAACTCCAAAAAATGAACTATTGAGGATATTTTTTCTCTATCTTAACTATAGTATTTATATTGACCTAGAAGGAAGCCAAGTTCCAATAGTAGAACACCTATTAGAATTCTTAGGAGATTGAAGAGAGTAGATGGGGAAATTAATTGTATGTGCTTTAAGGTGAGTAAGGAATATGAGCAAAACTATCCCACCCATGACTTAAGTCTTAAGACAATGTGTTTTCCCTTAATATGGTAGAGTGGTTCTACGTTATATCTCGTAGTTTCCAAAGATGGTTTGTTATATAATTATACATGTTGCATGTTCTATAACTTATCTTTTTGTATGTCATTTGAGCTTTGTGGATTACTTTCTCACAGGTTACCTAATGTCATTGAATGCTTGCATGTAAGTGTTATCCGCTTTGGAGCACCCTTGTTTATTGCTATATGTTTTTTTAGGACCTTTTCCCTACATGTTATTTATTGCACTGGTTACTTTCCTCATGTTACTTGTTCATATTGTGTGGGTACTGTAGGCTAATTGATCATATACTATGGGCAAAATTAGTGCTCGTGGGTTATATGAATCACATATCACTTGTTTACATGTCATATGCATCATAAACCATTTATATATATATATATATTACATGCCTCGTAGCCTACTTTCTTAAACATTACAGGCCTTATAGCTTTTTTGGGTCTCATGTGCTCACTTGCTCATATTTTATATATGTACTTATTGACATGTTAGTCCACCTATCCATGAGATATATTGCTTAATGTGATTTTTGTTCTGTAGTTTATTTTATTTTATGTCTACATGTCTTATAGTCTACTTGCTTACATATTATATATTTCGTAGCTTTATTACTCATGCATCATGTGCTCATCTAGTCCATTTCCTACACGCTACCCTATGAACCATATGCGCGCGTACACTATATATTTCTATAGCTTAATGCCCGTATATTATGCACTCCCTTTTGTGCTAATCTGCCTCTTTGTCATACCCAATGTGGCTTACTTATCTGTATACTATGCACCTCTGTGTTTATTGACTTGAGTTTTGAACATTTTTGGAAATCATTTCCTTGTATCATTATATAGTGAACATTTTGACCAGAAAAGGTTGGGGATATATGTAAATTTTATCACAACCATAGATAAAAAAACTTAGCATAATGCTTTATCCGAAGGTGCGGCATAAAACTTTAGAGTTTATATTAACAACTATGCGTTCTTATAAGACTCACCTTTGAAAAGCGTCATAAGATAAAAGAAGGGAAAGTAGGGCCCCGATAGATTAGGCCTATGATTTTATATGTCGGTTCCATATAAAAAGATTAGTAGAAACTATAGTAATTCTTGATTGTTAAGGCCCAGAAGTTAAGAACAAAAGGTGTAAGCTCCATTGAAGTATTCTGGAAGGACTAGAATATAACATAAGATACTTGGGAATGGAAGATGGTAGAGATCCTAAATACCCCTCCTCATTCTAAACATCAATATATGGATCTGAGATCATGTGGTCCCCTTATATGATCATAAATCCTACTAGCATTTGTTCATTTGATATGTCATTTTTGCATGTCTTGTGTTTAGGTATATTAATGTCCTTATTTGTATGAGTTCTACTTGTGTATGTTCATTGAATTACATGGTCAAGAAAGGGGTTTAATTTGTCATATTATTATTTCCTGAACCATATCTATTGAGATGTCATGCTAGACTTGCCTATACGTATTTTAGGTTAGTTTATGGATTTTGGATAGTCCTATTTACAATAGGAACTCTCGCAAATCTCTATATGAAATTCCAATGTTAACCAAACTACTAGATACACCTATCATTCGAGGACGAATGATCATAAGGGGGGAGGATGTAACGCCCCGTTTGCTACGTGTACTAGTCCTATTTATATGACGCTTATAAATTGCCTTGTGGTATAGTTATGGACTCGGTTTCCTATGCGACTAGTGACAATAGAATAGGTTTAAAGTGAACTGTCCGTGGATTTTGATGCTACCCAATTAAGTTGACGTCGATGGAAGTATTTAAACTTGAGATCATAAGTTGGTATTTGAGTCTAAAGTTTAAAGTGACATAGTGTATATAAGTTTAAAGTTAAGTTAAAGGTATTAAGGTCTAGAAATGGAATAAAATATTGAGGTGCTTGTTTGACTTAACTAAGCTAGTAGGTGACAAGTAGGTGCATCACCTACTTTGACTTATTGACCAGACCAAAGGACCAAGTAGGTGCATCACCTACTAGGAATCTTTTGACCATGTTATTAGGCCAAGTACACTACCACCTACTTGCATTAATTTGGCCCAAGTTGATTAGAAGAATAAGGGGAAAATGGACAGCCAAGGCCCAATATTCTTAAGTCCAAAAAGGCCCAAGTGGAAAGTCCAAGTAGGTGGATCACCTACTTGATAAATTATGGCCCAAAATGAGTTAGAAAGTCGTCCAAAGCAGGTCCCTTTAAAAGGGATTGATATCTACTTTTTTTCCAACCATTTTTACTTTGTCAAAAGAATCTAATTTCTAGAGATTTCTCTCTTCTCTCTCTTACCTTCATACAACAGCCATTAAATACCATTAGGGTTCTTGAATATTAGGGAATTCAAGCTATTGGAAGGTATAAGTTAAGACAAGTTTAGGAGGACAACCTTTACCTTGAAGAACCCAAGTCTTAGCAAGTGGTAGTTCTGTCCAGCAAGGTAAGCTACTGCAATTTTCTCTCTCTTGTTCTTGAGTTAATTAGGACATTTGGTATGTGTAAGTGAGTTATGAATGTTCCTTGTACATGATGTATTATTGGGGAGGATGTTCTGGTGGTTAGTGCATGTTGGGACAGCCATGGAGAGGAGTCCCTTTCAAATTCAGTTATGAGCTTGTTTGAGCACTTTAAAAGTAATATTAGCTCTTCAAGTGTTGGTGATCAGAAACCATGATTCATATTGCTTATGTTACATTATTATGCTTAAGGATTATTTTATTTATGTATTATAAGGGATGTGGGTGGATGTACGGGGAAGTTATGGAGACGTAAAGTACTTAAATATTGCAGGGAGTTTTGGGGAGGACCTGATATGAAGGTTGTACATTATATAAACGCGATTAAAGGGACAGGAAAGCAAACAAAACATTGGCTAGATAAATTGTATGCTTACACTTGGTTACTATTTTGGTGAGATCAAGTAGCTCAATTTAATTGATTAGCTAATAATACTAGTCTTACAACTTATTTTATTGTAGATTAGTAATCTGAAGAGAAGGAGCTTAAGTCATACTTTTTGAATTGTATAACAAGGTATGTAAGGCTATCCAATTTCCTATTTCTTTGGCAAGAATCCAATACTTGTGTTACAAAGTAAGCTTTCTAACTGCCCTTGGGAGTGACTGATCCATAGTTGTAGTTCCTACTTCCTAGAGCATTAAACTGAGTACTGTAATATGAGTTTTTTTTTACTAAATGTACGTGCTTACTCTACCAACTATTAGAATGCAAGGTTTAAACTTGTTTCATCATTAAAGTACCCTTGGTACGTATTCCCCTTATATAAATCAAAATGATCCTAGATTACACATGGTACATAAGTTTATATGTTGGATATACTATCTGCCCATATCAACTTGCCTCAATTGTCTATTCCATCATATATGTCATCCTTTCACATGTTCGTATGTTCCCTTTATTTGTTATTACTCCTAGGGTGTTAGACTATAATGTTACCTCACAAGATATCTACTTGCTCTATTGTACATTTTATATGTACTTACTTGGAATATGTATCCGTTCTTAAGTTGAATCTGCCCACGTTACCCCTTGGTTCCACGTTCATGAACACCTTGTATTTGATATTAGTTAGTGAGTATTTGACTATCATATAGAGTTCAAATCTCTTGGTTGAATGTTAAATGTCTTCACTTGATGTGCTTCAATTAGAGATGTCAAAATGCTTGCTGAGTTATATAAGCTCCTAAGTAGTACGTTGATCACATTTGCTTCCCATGTCATCGTTATAATCGTAAGTCATATTCATATGTCTTCTACTACTTGTCCATAGTTCCAAATCTCAACAATGATTATGACCACCAAAACAACAATCTCAAAAGAGATAATGATCATCAAAAGAATAATCTCAAAAGAGTTATAATTATCCAAAGAACAATCTCAAGAGAGTTAAGAACATCAAAACAACTATCTCGAAGATCAGAGAATCTAAGTGAAGCAATTTGTATAATTACGGGTGGCAGCCCAGGGGTAAATACCCAGCATGGGTCGATCCCAATTGGTATAGAGGGTGGCAGCTCAGGGGTGAAAGCCTAGCATGGGCAGATCCCAATTGGTATAGAAGGGTGGTAGCTCAGGGGCAAAAGCCTAGCATGGGCCGATCCCAATTTGTGGAATTATGGTGACAGCATCCCAGGGGTTAAAATGCCTAGCATGGGTCATCATCTTCTACCACTGATCAGTTGGTCATTTGTATCATATGTCTTATAGATATTATAACACACAGAAAAGTAAAGAAAAGAATGTCTCATACATGATTCCACAAGTTTAAGCAAAGGTGGTCTCAAATCCTTATCTATTTGTATTTGGTTTCACTTGAGCTCTCATTTTACATATAGTTGTATTATGCCTTACATATTCAGTACATTCTTTCGTAATGACGTCCCTTATTGGGGACGCTGCATTTAATGTTGTAGGTACATGTACTCAACTAGTATATCTCCCCAATAGAAGAACATGATACTCAGCGGTTGTTGGTGAGCTCTAGGTTGATACGGGGCTTTGCTAAGTCTTTATTATGCATATATTTATAGTCGTACAATCATGGATTCTAGTAGAGGCTTTGTAGACATTGTAAAGCTATCATCTGTATTCATAGTTTTACTTGTCACATGTATTGGTTCAGCTAGTCGACATGTGTTGTTTATGTAGCTTCTCATTAGTAAACCTATCTGCATAGTAGTACATTTTCTCATCATAGGTCACTTGTAAAGCATGTGTTCATATACTTGTCTGCCTCACCTTGGGTTGGGGTATGACAAGAAACTAGTTTAAAAATAATTAAATATATTAATTAAAATTTAAATAATTGAGGAATAAAGAAAAATAAGTGAGGAAGAAGAAGAAGTGAATTTGGACACGTAAAAAAATTAAGCCTCAAAGAAGTTCATCTCTTTTAAGAATTTGATTAGATAATTTGATGATTAAAACTAGTTAACAAGTAATTCATGATGTTAATTAGTTATAAAATAGTTAAGGAATGGACGAAAAATGAGTTTAAAAGAAGAAGAAATGAATTTGGACACTTAAAAAAAAAATTAATCCCTAAACCCTAAACCCTAAAATCCTAAAACCCTAAACCCAATACCCTAAACACCAAACGCAAACCCTAAATCCTAAACCCTAAACCCCCAAACCCTAAATCCTAAACCCTCATGGATTTAGGGCACACCATACCATCATGGAGGTTTCTTTTCCTTTTGATATCATCGAGCTTTATTTATTATAGTTCTCTCTTACCTATGAGTTAGGGATGTATGAAGAAACACATTTATAGGGCATAGGCTTTTTCCTTTCTTGTTTTCACTTGTAAAGGGAGAGTCTCCCTTATTTATGCTTTCCTAATTTCTTTGTATCGAGAGGAGTCCTCTCACAGGTGTTTAGAAGCTAGGTTTCATTTTATAGTATTAGGGAAGAGTTGTTTGACCTTAGTAGAATGATCGACTTCTGAACCACCATAGGATTGGAGGTAAGGTTTATGTCCCCCTCCTTGTATCTCGTTTTTTGTTTCAATAATGTTAAGGCCTGGCAGTATTGCTAAGACCCTGACTCCCCCCACCCCAAGGGTCGTTAAACTAAAAAAAATCCTAAACCCTTAACCCTAAACCCTAAACCCTAAACCCTATATCCTAAAGCATATCCCTAAACCCTAAACCCTAAATGCTAAACCCTAAACCCTAAACCATAAATGCTAAACCCTAAACCCCCAATCCTAAATCCCAAACCCTAAACCCCAAACCCTAAACCCCAAACCCCAAACCATTAACCCTAAATCCTAAACCTCATACCTGAACCCTAAACCCCAAACCCTAATCCCAAAACCCTAAACATTAAACCAGGCACCCTAAACCATAAACCCTACACCCTAAAGCCTAAACCCTTAACCCTAAACCTAAACCCCAAACCCCAAACCCTAAACTGCAAACACTACACCCTAAACCCTAAACCCAAAATCTTAAACCCTAAACCCTAAACCTTAAACCTTAAACCTTAAACCTTAAACCTTAAACCTTAAACCCTAAACCCTAAACCCTAAATCCTAAACCCTAAACCCTAAACAGAAAACCCTAAAACCTAAACACTATACCCTAAACCCTAAACCCTAAACCCAAACCCTAAACCACAAACCCTAAATCCTAAACCCCTAAACCCTATACCCTAAACCCTAAACCCTAACCCCTAAAACCCTAATCCTTAAACTTAAAAACCAAACCTTAAACCCCAAACCCCAAATCCTAAACCCTAAACCATAAACCCCAAACAATAGACCCTACACCGTAAACCCTAAACCCAAAACCCTAAACCCTAAACCCTAAACATTAAACATGAAACCCTAAACACTATACCATGTACCCTAAACCCTAAAACATAAACCCTAAACCCTAATGTTACACCTCTCAAAATGAAGTAGGATAAAGTAGAGCCTCACATGGGTGTTATGAATTAATAGCTTGTTATAATAATGAATAATAACCTTTTCAGGCAGTTTTAAAGAGTTTGGAAGTCAAACGTCAAGGGACGACCAAGACGTTCGGAAACTAGTCTTTTACGTGTTGGTGTGTTCTAGTATGTTTTTCATGTTTTTATGTGTTGTTTGGAGTCTAAAATAAGTGGAGGTGACCCTAGTGTCTTAATAAATGTTTTAGGGTCAAAACGTTCGGGTATGACTCCCCGGGACCACCCTAAGGGTCCCCGAGGAGGACCCCAACCCTTGGCCAAATGAGCTGCCAAAGCAGCTTGCAAAATGTACATGGAAGGAGCATGTCCGGGTCTCGGACTAGCTCCACCATGGGCCAAAAGTTTGGTCCGCATCGCGGACGTGTCACGGACTCTTCTGTCTCGAAATTTAATTTCTAGAAACTTGTGGGAACACCTCCGCGTCGCTGACTTGTTTTCCAACGAAATCTGTGAAAATAAAACTCAAGTTTGACTTGTTTAAAAGGTCCAACTAAGTGGGGGTAGTTTGGGTACTTTGCAGAATTATTATAAACGGTTATTCTACCTATTTTAGATTATTTTAAGTGGTTAGAACCCCAAAACCTAGAATTAGACCTCATTATCCAAATTGAACCTTCCCTCTGAAGTAAATTCTCTCTCTAGAACTCCATGGAAGACATTGATGAAGCTTCAAGCTAGGGGATGGGCTCCTACTGATTTCTCCTTCAATTCCTAAGGAAATTAATCACAAAGGTATGGGGATTTTATCTTTGATTCTCCTTTCAATCAAAGAGCCAAATCAAAGTGATTTCAATGTTTTTCATAAACACTAAAAAGCCCCCAATTTCAATTCTAAGATTGGGTTCTTGCATGAAGTATTTCAACTGATGATTTATGTTAATATTGATGGTTTTAAGATTAAAAAAAACTCCATGAACCCTTGTATATCTTGAAATCCTAATTTTGGGTTTAAAGTAGGTTTATTGATTATGAGCTAATAATGTGATATAAATGTGTAGATTGTTATGGGCTATTGATTTATGTATTGTTCTATATTGAATTATGAGGAATTGATGGTCAATTGTGTTATAATGGATGTTGGCCTTGAATGGGCAATTGTGACCTAAGGCTTATGATGATGATGAAGTTGTGAATAGATTATTGATTCTAGTATTTTATATATATGTTGTAGATATTAGAATTGGGAGGTTTGATCCCTTTGAAAGTGGGGAGGTGTTTACTTTATAAGCATGTTGTGATCATGGCCTTGTAGGCAAAGTTGGATGATTATTGTTTTGAGTAATGTTGATTATGTTAAGGTAATGTGATATGATGTGAATTTGTGTATGGTCTAAAGTATGAAAGGTGACATTGTGTAAGAAACTTTATGTGTTATTCTTAGTTGTTGTGTTCTTTGAATGACTTATAATGAAGGTGAGGTTAGGGTAAACTATGTTTACCTACTCTCACACCTAGTGAAGAATGAATGAAAAGAATGAAAGAATGTGTGACTGAATGAAAAGAATTGGAGTTAATGCTAATGAATGAAAGTTGGGTCTATTGTAAGGATAGTCTCATAAAGTACTCCTTAAATGAATGGGGTTCCTAGATGAAAGGTTTTCTCATCTTTGAATCCAAGAGCTTCCTAAATAAATGAATGTTGGGTTAGGATGAGTACTCCTTCGTGAGTTGAGATGAGAATACTTAGTAGCAATCCTTATCCCTAAATGAATGAATAAAATGAATGTCCTAACTCCATGGGGGAGTAATGTCTAGCACCGAGAGGATATGAAGATGGGTGGATACTCCTTCGTTAGTTGAGATGTGAGTATTTAGTAGAAACCCTTAAGATGGGTGCTCCTTCGTGAGTTGAGATGAGAGTACTTAGAAGCAATCCTTTTATCCCTTAACTATGTGCCCACGTAGGACTAGCTAGTGGTCTCTAACATGTAAAGGCTAAAAGAATGACCCTACCTTAAGCAAGTAGGGATCCCTCATCTGGTAAGGGTACTACCGGGATTCCATGTCAAGCTCTATGGTCTATGTCGGTTAAGGCTTTTCCCCCACATTAATGGATGAATGGACTAGGATCTCTTAAGTATGTACTACTTAGGATAGGTGGTGGAATGGGACATCATCTAGACATTGCACAAGTAGACATTTAAGGGAGATCTTGGTGTGTCTTAGTAATGAATGAATGAGTCTTATTGGGCTAATTAATGAAAGTGTTGGTCTTTGAGCATGCTAATGTTAAGGTGAGTCATAATGAATTGAATATATGTGATGATCTTATGTCATTAATGAATAAAGTTGTCTAAATGCATTAAGTTGAATCAATGATTTATGTTGGGATGTGAAGGGAGCTTGTCTTGTGTAGCCTTAAGGGTCACTTGGGTGTGGTATGGAGAGGTAGTATGGGCAGCCTCACCATGTCTTACTTAGGTGAGTCTTCGGATGACATTTGATAAGTGTTCTAGTTTTATGAAGTGACTTGTTGGCTTATGTGCTTATATGTTTCATGTGATCAACTGGTGAAGGTTGAGGTATGCATGGTAAGTGCACTTTGTGTGACCTTAAGGTGGTGCCTTAGTGTGGGTGATGGTATGGGATGTTGCCCATATATTTCACAAAGGTATTGCTTAAGGGTTACTTAAGGTGGAGGTCCAAGCCAAGAAGGTAAAGGTAAATGGGTTATGTATGTTTATGAGGTATTGTGAAGCATATGACTTTGTATTGTTGGTTGTGACTTGTAAGGTGCCTATTATGTTGATATTCATGAGATTTTATCAAAATGGCATGAAAGCATAACTTCCGAACAAATGTCCTTTTCAACATGTTTTGCATATCCTCATACTTATTATGTGTGTTGTACTAACCCCTTTCTTTTCTTTTACTACAAGTGTAGGTTGTGGTAACTAGGAGGAGATTGTGCTTTGGAGTTGCTTGGATTGATTCACTCTTCCAAGTCTTTGGTAGGTCCTCAAGATTCGAGGACTATGTTTAGAAGCCTCTTAGTCATTATAATAGACACTTAAGTTTCATTTCATTTGTAAAGGGCCGTGTCCCTTAGTACGTTTTAAGTTCTTGTCTAAGATTGGCTAAAGAGACTTAGTAGTTCCGCTAGCATATTGATGTTTTCAAATGTTGATTGCTCTTGAAGTCTTATGGTTTTATTGAATAAATGTTTTAAATTCTTAGTGATTTTTATGATCTATGCGATAAATGAATGCTAGGTCTTGTATAAGACCTACGAGAGGTCGAATACGCATGTAACCGCTAGGGGGTGCTCTCGGGTCATTACACCTAAACCCTAAACCGCAAACCCTAAACCCAAAATCCTAAACCATTAACCTTAAACCCTAAACCCTAAACCCTAAACCCTAAACCATAAACCATAACCCCCAAACCCCAAACCTTAAGACAAAACCCTAAACCCTAAACCCTAAACCCTACACCCTACACCCTAAAAACCCTAAACTCTAAACCCTAAAACCTAAAACCTAAACCCTAAACTCTAAACCTTAAACACTAAAATCTAAGCTTAGAACCCTAAACCGTAAACCCAAAACTCGAAACCCAATACCCAAAACTCTAAACCCTAACCGCTAACTCCTAACCCCTAACCCCTGAACCCCAAAACCTAAATCCGAAACCCTAAACCCTAAACTCAAAACTTGAAATTATAAACCCTAACCCTTAACCCAAAACCCTAAACCCTAAAACCTAAACCATAAACCCAACACCCTAAACCCTAAAACCTAAAACCTACACCATAAACCCTAAACCCTAAACTGCAAACCCTAAATCCTAAACCCAAAACCCTAATCCCTAAACCCTAAACCCTAAACTCTAAATCCAAAAGCCTAAACCCTAAATGTTAAGCCCTAAATGCTAAACCCTAAACCCTAAACCCTAAACCCTAAACTCTAAACCCAAACTATAAACCTTAAACCTTAAATTCTTAACTCTAAACTTTAAACCCTAAACTCTAAACCTTAAACATGGAACTCTAACCATAAACCCTAAACCCTTAACCCTCAACCCTCAACTATTGTATCCACATTCTCAATATGTACATTATAAAAACATGGAAAAGAACTACATGACAATTTAATGTAGCTCAAGGCAAAAGAATCAACACTAGGTGGATACAAATTAATTATACAAGAAGAATCTACTCAATCATCAATAGGATAAACTAGTGAATGAACACTCACCAAATACATTACCACTATGTGGCAGAAAATTGTTAAGCTCACATGAAACCAAGCTATCACATATATTCAATTGGCAACTAGCCACAAAATTGATAGTGAACTAGCTTTGCCAACCAACTCAAGGTCACCTATTCTTTGTGATGGAGTGGATTCTTTTGACTCTTGAAGAAGGATGACCCAAAAATACTAATGGAATTGAATCAAGAAGGTTATCAACAAACTAATATGAGAGAAGTACAAAAAGATTCGGGCTCAAATAAAACTAAGTACTAAAAGTAGAAGAATTACGTGTTGTTACTTAGTTTGAAGGATTAACGAACTGATTTGATTATTAGAAACTAGTTCAAAGTAATTAAAGATATTAATTAAAATTTGAATAGTTGAGGAACAAAGAAAAATAAGCATGGAAGAAATAGTGAATTTGGACACTTAAAAAAATTTAAGCCTCGAAAAAGTTCATCTGTTGTAAGACTTTGATCGGATAATTTGATGATTAAAATTATTTAACAAGTAATTAATGATGTTCATTAGTTATAAAATAGTTAAGGAATGGACGAAAAATGAGTTTAGAAGAAGAAGAAAAGAATTTGGACATAGAGAAAAAATTTTAAGTCCAAAACGTTTCCTATACTTAGCCAAATTTTGACGCTGAAATAAAAGAGTTCAGAAGAACAAATGAATTTGGACACTTCGAAAAAAAATTAATGCCTAAACCCTAAACTCTAAAATCTAAACACTCTCAACAAATACATTATCACTATGTGGCAGAGAATCGTTAAGCTCACATGAAACCAAGCTATCACTTATACTCAATTGGCTACTAGCCACACAATGAATTTCCAAACTTAAGGAAGTGCAAGGATAAGAATTGTTACCTTGTAGATCATAACATGAAGTTTCTTCACCTTAGTTGTGAAACTCCTTAAGTTCTTCCTCACGACGAGTAGTACCCTTCAATAGTCTTTCTAATTCATCAAGTGTCATCTCAGTGGCTAATTAAATAACCTTTTCAATATTTCCTTGTATTGAAGCAAACAACTCATGTGTGCTCATAGAACATGAATCTCGATAGGAAAATGGTAATGATCCCTCCCTCTGACCTATAAATCAAAACGAACAAGTCATTAGAAAAATTATTCACATCATTGTTCTATGGCGTCGTCTCAAAATTGATAGTGAACTAGCTTTGCCAACCAACTCAAGTTAACCTATTCTTTGTGATGGAGTGGATTATTCTGACTCTTGAAGAACAATGACCTGAAAAGAAGCTAATGGATATGAATCAAGAAGGTTATCAACAGACTAAGATGAGACAAGTACAAAAAGATTTGGACTCAAAACAAACTAAGTAACAAAAGTAGAAGAATTACGTGTTGTAACTTAATTTGAAGGATCAACAAACAGATTTGCTAATTAGAAACTAGTTAAAAAGTAATTAAAGATGTTAATTAAAAGTTAAATAATTGAGAAATAAATAAAAATAAGTGTGGATGAAAAAGAAGTGAATTTGAACACGTAAAAAAAATTAAGTCTCAAAGAAGTTCATCTCTTGTAAGACTTTGATTGGATAATTTGGTGATAAAACTAGTTAACAAGTAATTCATCATGTTAATTAGTTAAGTAATGGACAAAAAATGAGTTTAAAAGAAGAAGAAATGAATTTAGACATAGATAAAAAAAAAATTAGGCCAGAAAAAATCCCATACTTGGCCAAATTTTGAAGCTGAAATAAAAGAGTTCAGAAGAAATGAATTTCGGCTCTAAGAAAAATATTTAATCCCTAAACCCTATATCCTAAAAACCAAACCCTAAATCCTAAACGCCAAACCCCAAACCCCACCGCATCCTCATTTCTAAAAAAATCTCTCTCTCTACACTCTCTAACTAGGAAAAGCACTCCAGCAATTGTCTCTAACGGTTACTCACTCACCAAATGCGCGCACCGCCAAAATGGCGCGTGAGCCGTCCGTGGAGCTTCCCCGGCCATCGGACCAATGTCAATCGGAGCGCCATGGCAATGGAAATAAACCCCAGCTACTCATGTCCCATTATACATCCCAAAGCTCCTCGAAATGGCAAGATACAGACGCGATCAACACAACGTTTTCGGAGAAGGAGCTGGAAGGAATTAGAAATATTATTTCCTATGAAACTACTGGATTGAATCATGGAAAAGTGTTAGGACCCATGGAATGTACTAGTCTCGATATACAACATAGCAAAAAATAAATCGATTCCACCGTTCCAATCGATCGCAATCGCGAAGCGAGTTCAGAGAGAAACGCAAATAAATCGCCTGAGTCGCGCCGTCAAATTCAAGTCACCTCCGGGCAAATTTGAACTGCATCAACCACTGGGGATTACACACCTCAAGATGGCGTACATCTCACAGAAATCTCAGCCCAAATGGACGGTGGAATCGTTGGCGGGGAGAATTCCGGTGTAAATCGATCCATGGTCAGCGGAGTTCATGAAAAGTTTGGGAATATAAATGTTTCCCCTCCAGTAGACATACATCGTTCTGAGACTTCAAGCAATCTTGATGGAGGAAACATCATTGACAATCAAGTTAATCGACGAACCGATCATCCAAACAATGTCAATGAAGGGATAAGTAGAAATATGCATAACAATTAAAGAAGTGGTTCATTACCAGACTCAGCTATAGGAATTAACATACAGCTAGATGCAAATTCTCAGTTAGGGGCAAAAACCTCATAAGACGGAAATGATGCAATTCAGGAAAAGAGTTTGAATGGGCATCAGACCAATGAGCAGCACACAAAGATTCATAACTCTGAAATGTCATCAGATGAAGCTCATTCTTCTAATTTTTCATTTAGTATTAAAGGTAATTCCACTAGCATAACTCAAATTCCCATTACATGTCCAATGCAGGTCGAACCAGTGCAGGACAAGCCAACTGGTGAACTTGGACAAACGCAGCAACAAGGAAAGGATCGAACATGCCAAGTGAAGCAGTCTAAGAACCAGGAAATGCAAACAGGTTATTCAGTTACAACAATTAATAATCAACCCTTGACTAATAACACTGAGGCTCATATACACAATGTGGTAAATGAGCACATCAGTAGGTCTGTTGAAGTGTCGAAACAGGTACAAAACCAAGATCACAAAGACAAAGAGCGATTTCAGGAGCAACCTGAGGAGCTAAAACTACAAGGAGGCAAAAGTAGAACTTATGATAGCAATGCCAAAATCAACATGAACCACCACAACAACTTTCCTAAGATCTCTAACAATTACACTAGGTACGATGCTAATATCCAAAGGAATGGAAATGCTGTCACCAAGGTGAACAATGATATTATTCAAGAGAACAGAAAACAATCAAAGGGTTAACAACAAAGTCAGGATCTAACCAATACGAAACAAGACAGCGTTCCGAAACCTGCCCCCTTCACCATCGTTCAATCATTTGCTGCTCGTCTAAGGTACAATCAATCCAAAGAAGAAATCCCTATTGTTTTGAATGATCCTATTCATACTACTATATAAGGATTACATGTTGTTCTTTTTTACGAGACCGATTATAGTATTAAATTGGCTGAATTATGTAAATATACGTTAGTGGGCAAATTTACCAATACCATGCCCAAAATGGAGGTGATTAGAAAAAGCTTCACCATTCAAATCTAGCTAACAGGGGGAGCAAAAATTAGTCGCTTTAATTCTAGACATGTGTACATTGACCTTGATAATGAATTTGATTATGTTACGGTTTGGACTAAACAAAAGATGAGTATAGAAGGTCAAATAATAAGAATTCAAGCTTGGACCCTTGAATTTACTCCAGAAGAAGAAACTCCTATAGTTCCCATTTGGGTTGCTTTACCTGAACTCCCATGGCATTGCTACAATAAAGTTCTTTCGACAACTGTCCTGGAGTCTATTGGAAAGGTTCTATACTTAGATTACCCTACCTCCCAAAGGACTAGAGACAGTATGGCTAGGGTGAGGGTTCAGGTTGACCTTACCAAAGCAAGACCTCCTCACATTTGGATGGGGTTCAAGAATTCTGATCCAAACAAAGGAAGATGGCAAAAAATTCAATATAAAGGCATTACGGATTATTGTATGTATTGTAAACATCAAGGGCACCTGGACAATATGTGTACTGTTAAAAGGAGAGATGAGGATTTCAAAAGAAGGAAAGAAATGGAAATTGAAAAACAAAACAAAACAAAGAGTGGACAAGGCAGTGGTATAACAGAAACAGGTACAATGCCAAAAGGCCAGCATCATGTAATGCAAGAAAAGGAATACAGGAATAGTGAGACCCAAGGACAAAATCAATTGCAGCAGCAACACATAAATCAGTAGCAGACATTCAAGAAGGGACAACAGATTCAACAGGACCAAGAAGTCACAGATCAGGAAGAGCAATGGCAAGTTCAGAAAAGGAAACATACAAAAAACCAAGAACATCCACCTCCCAAAACAGCATGGAGACCTGTATCACCACAATATAAGACAACCAAAGCCAATATGCAGCAGGCATCTTCCACAACAAGTATATTATATAATATTCATATTCACAATAATTATACTAATTTAACAATGCAGGAACAACCAAACAAAGGCACTGCTGAGGGAAGCACCAATAATGAAATATTAGACCATGGATTGCAACCAGCTGAAGGGTTAAAAGATAACCCACCTACAGATCCTAATCACAGTAAAATGAATTTGCAACATGATCAAGTCATAGCTAATAGCAATAACAAGACCACAGGTATTGACTTATCTCTCCCAATACCCCACTCCCCCCATGTTATATTTGTTGATGCTAAGAACTCTGATGAAGTTTATGGAGGGATGGATGGAGGGTGTCAGGAGAATCCAACTAACCTAAAGGAAGGGGTATCCAAAGGGGGGAATTTGTCTCATGTTATGCATGAGGGGGTTCACAATGACCTTAGTAGAGACCTTAGATCCCCTGCAACCACTATTCATAACAATGTCACAGCAGTCCATCATGTACAGGAAAATCAGCAAGGCCCCCTGGTTCAGGGTACTGATAAAAGTGGTTCTAAACAGGTTGCCAGTACAGTGGAACAAGTAAAGGTTCCTAGAGAATACAATCAGCAGAAGGGTCAGGGTGATGAGTCTATAACCAACAGCCAGATTCAACAGAAGAAGGGGGCAGTAGGTGTTGAAGGCACCCAGGACCTTAACACTACTGAGGAAGAATTTGGAGAGAAAACTCCAAATAATAAATCTAGAGGAAAAATGAGCAAAAAAAAGAGACAGGCTATAAAAAGAAGACAGTAGACAGAAACAGAGTTACAGGGTAATAAGGCAGAAAGTCAGCAGGAAAATTCAAAAGTTAACACTAGACAAAATACACAAGATGAAGAGGATGAATATGATGTCATGCAGTCTGAAGATGAATTTGATCAAGATAATCAATCTTTGAATGAAAATAAAGAGACAGAGGAGGAGACAAGCATGCAGCTTATTAAGGCATTTGGGTCTACAATGTTTCAACAAGAGATCCAAGAGGTGACGAATCAACAAAGGCTACCTCCTAGAGGTAGACAAAACTCCAAGGAAGCTAATACCAATACATCTGCTAATTCAAGAAGACCCAACACCAGGTCTAGAAGTAGAGGTTTTTGATGATCAGAGTTCTTTGTTGGAATGCGAAGAGTATCAACTCCCAAGGATCTCTTGAAAGACTTGAAACTCTCAAAAAGCTACACAATATCACTTTGATAGCAATTCTTGAACCATTTGCTGATAATGTTCACATTAACATGTACCAAAGTCAATTGAATATGGACCAAGCTCATTACAATAACAATGGAAAAATTTGGATTTTCTGGAACACTGATATAGCATGCACTGTGTTGGAAGCTGAGGATCAACATATTACTTGTGAGTTAAATCATGTGGAATGCAGTAAAAAATTCATCATTACTTTTATTTATGCAAAATGCAAGGAGCATTTTCGAAGACCTATGTGGGATAAACTGATTCAATATTCTACTAAGGAGGAACCTTGGTGCACTATTGGTGATTTTAATGTGATTACTTCTACAAAAGAAAAGTTAGGGGGGTTGCCTTATAATATGAACAAAATTTTTGACTTTCTGAGTGTGATTGAAACTTGTGGTTTGATTGATATTGGATATAGTGGTCAACACTTCACATGGTGTAATCAAAGGACTGAGGAAGCAAGGGTCTGGAAAAGGATTGATAGAGCTATGGTTAATGACAAATGGCTTAAGGTGATGCCTCAGACTACCATAAACCATCACCTTCAGTAGGATCTGACCATACACCACTGCTTATGGATCTCACGACCAAAGAGGAGCAACACACTAAATATTTCAAATTCCTTCATTGTTGGACTGACAATGATTCATTTATGAAAACAGTAGAGGAATGTTGGAATAGAGTGGTGCATGGCAACCCTATGTGGAGACTACATCAAAAAATGAAGAGACTTGCTACAACTTCTAGTGCTTGGTCCAGGAAAGAGTTTGGGGATATCTTCAGTGCTGTCAGAAGCTTTGAGGAACAGGTTAAAGCATTAGAGGAGGAGATTATTACAAATAATTCTGAGGCCAACAGAACCAAGCTTCATTCTGTCAATGCTAATTACATAAAATATCGTAAGTTGGAATCATTTCTCCTTAAACAAAAGACTCAACTCCAATGGTTTAAGGAAAGTGATGCTAACTCAAAATATTTTCATGCAATCAAGGGGAAGAAGGAGAAAATTGTTTATTCATAAAATTAGTGATGACAGTGGTCTTTGGGTCCAAGGAGACAAGGAAATTGGTCAGGCTGCCAGCAATTATTTTCAAAAGATTTTTTCTGGAAAAGAAGACAGGATAGCTGATCATATTCTTCAATGCTTACCAAGACAAGTTACTGCTCAGCAGAATCAAGTCCTGCAGGAGATGGTTAGTATGGAGGAGGTTAGACATGCTGTATTTGCAATGAACCCTAACTCTGCATCTGGTCCGGATGGGTTTGGAGGTAAATTCTACCATAGCTGCTGGGAAATTGTTTAGGCTGATTTGCTCCTCGCTATTCAATCTTATTTCAGTGGGCACATAATGCCTAAATTTATGTCTCATGCATGTCTAGTTCTCCTACCAAAGACTGAACATCCTAACAACTTCAGTGAATTCAGGCCTATCAGTTTAAGCAACTTTACTAATAAAATCATTTCCAAGATTCTCTATTTAAGATTAGCCCCTATTCTTCCTAATCTTATTTCACAAAACCAATCAGGTTTTGTCAAAGGGAGAAGCATCTCAGAAAATATCATGTTGGCCCAGGAAATCACTCACTATATTAAAAAACCTCAGGAAGGGGATAATGTTGTGATTAAACTTGATATGGCCAAGGCCTATGATAGAGTGTCTTGGGCCTTCACTTGTATTGCTATGAGGACTATGGGTTTTGGAGAGGTCTTTATTGATCTAGTTTGGAGGTCTATGAGTAACAATTGGTATTCAGTTATTGTGAATGGGTCCAGACACAATTTTCTTCATTCCACTAGAGGCCTCAAACAAGGGGACACTTTATCCCCTGCCCTATTTATTTTAGGTGCTGAGGTCTTATCCAGGATGTTGAACCTTCTACATCAAGACCAGAATTATAAAGGTTTCCATATACAGACTAGAGGTCCTCAAATTAATCATTTATGTTTTGCTGATGATGTAATTATAGTTACTTTTGCCACTAAAAGTTCCTTGCAACTCATTATGAAAACTCTTAGTACTTATGAGGCTATTTCTGATCAAAGCATCAACAAAGAAAAGAGTCATTTCATGGTACCCACTAACACACCTATGGAAATTATTGACATGATAAAAGATATTTCTGGTTTTTATCAGAAGGCCAACCTTATCTCATATTTTGGCTACCCATTATATATTGGAGGCCAGAGAATCATTTATTATTCAGAGTTGGTGGCAAAAGTGGTGAAGAGAATCAGTGGCTGGCAAACAAGGATCCTGAGTTTTGGAGGAAGGATTACTTTGATTAAGCATGTATTACAGTCCATTCCTATACACACCATGGCATCTATTTCTCCTCCTAAAACAACTCTCAATTATATTAAGAAAATCACTGCAGATTTCTTTTGGGGTTGGGACAAGGAGAAGAAAAAGTATCATTGGGCTTCTTGGGAAACCTTAAGTTACCCGTATGAGGAAGGGGGCATTGGAGTTAGGAATTTGGAGGATACTTGCAAAGCTCTTAAAATCAAGCAATGGTGGAACTTTAGAACAAAAAATTCTCTTTGGAGCCAATTTTTTAGGGCTAAATATTGTCAGAGATCCAATCCCATTGCCAAAAAATGGGATACAGGGCAATCTCTTGTTTGGAAATATATGATGAAGAATAAGACTATCATTGAACCTCATATCACTTGGAGGGTACATTTTGGAAACAGTTTATTTTGGTGGGACGACTGGTTGGGTGAAGGGCAACTTGCACAACACGATGACACCATTAACAGCCTCAACAACACTACTGTTTCATATTTTCTGCAAAATGGGCACTGGAATGAGACATTGTTAAGACAGGATGTCCCCCCCCCCCCCATTTGATCCCAAAAATCTTGAGTTACAAATTTCACTTCCAGCCAGGGAGTCTAGATGAGGCAGTGTGGAAACCTACTGATAATGGTGACTTTTCATGTACAACAGCTTGGCAGATTTGCAGACAGAAAAAAGACAGCAACAAAATTAACTCCTACATATGGCACAAACATATACCATTCAAAATATCCTTTCTCGTCTGGAGGGCTTTGAGATACAAACTCCCCACGAATGAAAAGATCACTACATTTGGATATTCTCCTGTTAACTTCTCATGCTGAAGACGACCTGGGAGGGACGACATTAATCACATTTTTGTGAATGGTGATTTTGCTAAATACATTTGGGAATGGTTTGCGGCTCCTTGTGGTGTTTATCATAAGCAAACATATATAAGGGACATTTTATATAGCTGGTGGGGGATAGAGAGTAAAAATGATGTGCAAAAATTGGTTTTACAGGCAGCCCCTATTACCGTGTGTTGGAATCTGTGGAAGAACAGGTGTGCTGCAAAATATGGGGGCAAAAAGTCAAGTATTACTCGAGTTAAATTCCTCATCACCAAAGATATCTATCTCTTGATTACCACAGCTTACTCTTATATTCAGTGGCCTGCTACTTTGCATGAAATGGTCAAGATTATTGAGTTGTGCAAGCAGGACATCAGAATTTGGCAAATTAGTTGGGAAAAACCTCCTCAGAATATCTTAAGACTCAATACTGATACAAGTGCGCTCAACAACCCGGGCAAGATAGGAGGAGGGGAAATCTTGAGAGATCATAGGGGTGAGCTAGTGTATGCTTTCTCTATACCATTTGGGAATGGCTCCAACAACCAAGCCGAGACTCTAGCAGCCTCACATGGTATTGAGTGGTGTTTACAACATGGCTACAAGAGAATATTACTAGAGGTGGATTCAGAACTCCTTATGAAATGGCTACAGCTCACTGCAAAACCCCCTTTGCAGCTACAACAATCAATTCAGGAGCTTATTAATTATACCAGGCAACTGGACTTTTTCAGTTGTCAACATACCTTCAGGGAAGCAAACTCCACAGTAGACTTCCTCTCCAAAAGAAGCCACAAAACCGATATAGTGCAGCACTATTACACTGTCCAGCAACTTCCAGCAATAGTCAAAGGAAGTTTTCTATTGGAAAGAGTGGGGATATCACATTTTAGATGAAAGAAATTAAAGAGAATCAAGAGACCTCCGTAAATCCTTCCCTTTGAATAATAAGGATTTTGATTTTAAGTCCTTAACACTTTGGCTATTGGCAACTTTAGCTCACCTTAGGCATTATTTATCTTTCTTCTTATGATGTAAGGGGAGAGTCTCCCTTGTTTATGAATTACTAGATTATTGTACAGAGAGGAGTCCTCTCTCTAGGATTTTTCTAGTTTCCTTTTATTGTAAGGCGATGAGAGGTTTTTCCTTAGTTGGAAAGAGTACTCAGAACCACCTTAGGATCGGAGGTAAGGTTTATGTCCCCCTCCTTGTATTTTTTGCTTTATTAATGCTAAGGCCTGGAGGTGTTGCTAAGCCCATGACCCCCTCAAGGATCGTTCAAATAAAAAAATAAAAAAATAAGAAAAACCCCAAACCCCAAACCTTAAACCCTAAATAAACCCTAAAGCCTAAAACCTAAATCTGAAACCCTAAACCCTAAACTCAAAACTTGAAACCCTAAACCATAAACTCGAAACTAGAAACCCTTAACCCTAACCCCTAAACATTAAACCCTAAACCCTTAACCCAAAACTCTATATCTTAAACACTAAACCATAAACGCTATACGCTAAACCTGAAACTCTAAACCATAAACCCTAAACCCTAAACCCAAAATCCAAAACCCAAAACCCTAATCCCTAAACCCTAAACCCAAAACCCTAAACTCTAAACCCTAAACCCTAAACCTAAACCCTAAACTCTAAACCCTAAACTATAAACCCTAAACCCTGAATATGGAATCATAACCATAAACCCTAAACCCTCAACTATTGTATCCACATTCTCAATATGTACATTATAAAAATATGGAAATGAACTACATGACATTTTAATGTCACTCAAGGCACAAGAGTCAACACTAGGTGGAAACAAATTAATTATACAAGAAGAATTTACTCTGTCATCAATAGGATAAACTAGTGAATGAACACTCTCACAAATACATTACTACTATGTGGCAGAGAATCATTAATCTCACATGAAACCAAGCTATCGCGTATACTCAATTGGCTGCTAGCCACAAAATTGATAGTGAACTAGCTTTGCCAACCAATTCAAGGCCACCTATTCTTTGTGATGGAGTGGATTCTTTTGACTCTTGAAGAAGAATGACCCAAAAAACAAGCTAATGTACTTGAACCAACAAGGTTATCAACAAACTAAGATGAGAGAAGTACAAAAAGATTCGGACTCAAATAAAACTAAGTAACAAAAGTAGAAGAATTACGTGTTGTAACTTAATTTGAAGGATCAACGACTGATTAAATTATTATAAACTAGTTAAAAAGTAATTAAAGATGTTAATTACAGGTTAAATAGTTGAGGAATAAAGAAAAATAACCGTGGAAGAAGAAGAAGTGAATTTGGACACTTAAAAAAAATTTAAGCCTCAAAGAAGTTCATCTCTTTAAAGACTTTGATTGGATAATTTGATGATTACAATTAGTTAACAAGTAATTAATGATGTTAAATAGTTATAAAATAGTTAAGGAATGGACGAAAAATAAGTTTAGAAGAAGAAGAAATGAATTTGGACATAGAGAAAATATTTTAAACCCAAAACATTCCCATACTTAGCCAAATTGTGAGGCTGATATAAAAGAGTTCAAAAGAAGAAATGAATTTGGACACTTAGAAAAAAATTTAATCCCTAAACCCTAAACTCTAAACACTCTCAAAAAATACATTATCACTATGTGGCAGAGAATCGTTAAGCTCACATGAAACCAAGCTATCATTTATACTCAATTGGCTTCTAGCCACACAATGAATTTCCAAGTTTAAGGAAGTGCAAAAATAAGAATTGTTACCTTGTAGCTCATAACATGAAATTTCTTCACCTTAGTTGTGCAACTCCTTAAGTTCTTCCTCACGATGAGTAGTGCCCTTCAATAGTCTTTCTAATTCATCGGGTGTCATCTCAGTGACTAATTGAATGACCTTTTCAATATTTTCTTGTATTGAAGCAAACAACTCATGTGTGCTCATAGAACATGAATCTCTATAGGAAAATGATAATGATCCCTCCCTCAGACCTACAAATCTAAATAAACAATTCAGTAGAAAAATTATTCACATCACTCTTCTATGGCGTCGTCTCAAATTGATAGTGATGTAAAATGGATTACATCAAGCCTATTAATTCACAAACTTCAATGCTTTGATGGAGTGTTCACAAGGATGGAGGTTGTTTGGCATGTATGGATGCCAACGAGGGAGTTCCATGCCTTGCATGGAACATATGCACCTTGAAGGAGCTCCCAGTTGGGCAATACCATGCTTGGATGATATCTTAGAGCATGGGAGGCCTAACGAAGCGAGGAGGAGCAAGTGAAGAATGTGCTACATTCGGCGAGCTGAAGGACACCTCGGCGACTCGCCAAAGCCCTTTGGTAAGGGTTCCAGGATCGCCAACTAATCCAATGAGTAGAAGTGGAGATGTTGTTCCATTCGGCGAGCTGACCTCCACATCGGCAAATTTCCAAACCTCCTTGGCGAGGTTTCCAAGATCGCCAACTGGCCCAAGGAGCTATGAAGGGGAAAGATGCTCATTAGGTGAGCTGAAGACCATTGGTGCATTGCCAAGTGGATTGGGAGATGGTCCTCAGACTGCCCAAAGTTCCAATAGCTCCCCAGCCAAGGCAAGGAACAAGATTCCTCGCCGACTACATTGGGCGCATCGCCGAGCTATTAGGCGAGCCTGGCTTGGCTCGCCCATTGCCCCATTTCGGGTCACTTTTGGGCTCATTTATGTAATAAGTTCTAACACTATAAATAGGTGTCTTAGGGTTAATTTTAGGGTTCGACTTGTTTGAATATTGCGGTTGTAAACCTAAACTCCTTGTTTGAGTGTTTGAAAGCTTGGTAATGCTTTTGTTGATTCTTTCTTAGAAACAAGGGTTGCTTGGGATATCGATTACCTTGAGGTCTTCGTAAGACTTAGGTGCTTGATTATGGATTAATCAATTGAGGTCTTTAGGTTTAATATACCTTGAGGTTGCTTTTTATTTCCTTTTCTTGTGTCTATCTATTTATCCGGATTGGTGCTTGTTAGGATCTAGATTGGAGGTTATTGGATTTAATACATCCTTTAGTTGTCAATTATTTCTTATCTTGTATCTCTTCTTCTATCTTTCTTGTTTTCTGTTGTTTATCATCATTTCTCTTTTGAGAATCGTATCATTTGGTGTCAGAGTTGAGCTTAGTATCATTCCGACGATTCTAGTCTTGGGTTTGTTACGAATACAAAAAAAAGTGTTCAAAAATGTTTATGAGAAAATTTCAGAAATGGGTTTGATGATTTGTGTCTTGTTTGAAGTTTCCAAGGCTGGATTAGTGTTCCCTAACCTTATTTGAGTCTAGGGATGAGATTTGAAAGAGTTTGTTGCACTATTAAAGAATCCACCATTGAAGGTTAAAGGAGATTTTAAGAAGACAAGTGGGTTTTGAAATCTGGAAATTTGGCAAGGAATTAAGTGCTAAAAAGTATTGGGGTTTGTTCCCTATATCTAAGAGAGCTTGGATCTCGAATTTTGTGAACTTCCGAGCTAAATATCTTGGGGGTTTATTTTTGGGTCTTCATAGTGTTCTTGAAGTTCTTAAAGAACATTCAACCTTCAAGTAAGGAATCTTCAAAAGAGAAAGAGTTTGATCCAAAAGGGAAGAAAGAGAAAGTGTTAAAGGTGTTTGTCCAAAAGGAATTTACCTAAAAGGGTAAAGCTAAAGGACAAAGGAAGAGGAGGGACCACCAAGGTTAATTTTTTGGATCCTTGCAGTTGCACCTTGAGTTATTTGGGCCAATCCCAACCTGGATCACCCATTCCACTAGGGGCCTCGCCCTTTGGGCAGCTAGGTCACCGATTTGGACCTCCTTTTGGTGAAGACACTGGAAATTTTGGCGAGCTAAGCCCTAGTCGCTGAAACCATTCGGTGCATCCACCCAGATCATCGAGTTGCAATGTCTGAAATTCGAATTTGGCGAGTCAATCATCAAGTTGGCGAGCTGAACTTCAACTTAGGCGAAGAAAACGGGCCATTTGGCGATGGGAAACTCGTCTTATGACCCATTTCATCTCAGGTTCTAATTCTTAGATTCTTTTCTTTTGATTCTCGTTCGCTGTCAAGAATCCTTAACTGATTTTCAACTCGTAATTACTCTACTTGTTGACTATTGGTTCTTGCATTCACTTCTTTGATTAGTGCTTTTCTTTTCGTGTTTTTTTCATTTTTACTTCGTAGTTAACTTCTTGATTCAATTCTGTTTGATTTAATCGAGTCGTCTGTCTTTCTTTGAACAAAAATCCATTCCGACCAAGAGTAGAATTGGCTCTTTTGTGATCAACCAAGTATAAGCAATCTTCAACATTAGCTACACCAATTTGAGAGGCAATCAAAGGTTGTAAACACGAGTGATTGTGAGTTCATTTTCACTAACTAATGTTGTGTGCTGTTTTGTTGAGTTGTCTTAATTGTTAGGTACCATGGCAACCAGAAGTGAAACCCACCCACCTAAGGGGAAGGTTACTTTGGAAACTATCATGGATGCGACCATGGATGTAAGTTGGACAATTGGGCGCATGCGTGAGCGTTTAACTGCCATAGAGGATGGGCTATCACGAAAGGATGGCACTTGGCCCAAAGAGAGAGAGTTCACACTACCATGGTATGTGGTAAGGCGGACTATACCTAGGAAGGCCATGATCAATCACGAGCAAAGAGAGAATATCTTCTACTCCAAGTGCCTTATCCAGAAACAAGTATCTATCTTGATCATTGATAGTGGAAGTTGTGCCAACCTTGCTAGCACTACCGTGGTGGACTACTTGAAGCTTCCTACCATAAAGCTTGCTAAACCATGCACACTTCAATGGTTGAATGATGTGACATTGAGGGTACATGAACAGGTGTTGATTAAGTTCCAAATTGGGAAATATCAAGATGATGTCCTTTGTGATGTGATTCCCATGCAAGCCATTCATGTACTACTCGGGAGACCCTGGCAACACAGCCATGCATACACACATGATGGAAGGCACAACACATACACCGTCATGTCAATGGGTCACAAGTATGTCCTTAAGCCAATGTCACCATCCCAGGTCATAGAGATGTATCGAAAGATAGATGAGTTAAGGGATAAAATGAGGAAGGAGGAAGGACATGTGGAGGCTGAGGCACAAGGAGAAGGAGAAAGGAGAAAGTTGAAAAGGAAAGGCCAAGTTGTTGTTGGCTGAGCATAAAGAGATGAGGGAGGAAATGGGAGTCAAAAATGAATTGAACCTTAAGGATCATGAGTTTCAAGCTAACCCATCTCACTCTTCCCCTACCCTTTCTATTTCTTTCCTTTTGCAGGATCGTCATGAAGCCCTTTCAAAGGATACACTTGTGGGCTGTCCAAACATTCCTAACGGAGTGTTAGTTGAGGGAGGTATCAAGGTAAAATATCTAAACTTAACACTTTTTCCATTACAAATGAACAAAGTGTGAATGTTAGTTTGTCTTTAAGTGAGCCTGTTGATTCTTTACCTTGTATTGATAATGTGTTTGTTGAGAATGTGGATATACTAGTTGATCCTATTAATGACCGAATTGATTGTACTAGTAAGATCGATTTGTGTCCACCTAGTGTTGACACCTATGCTTTAAATGCTAGCTCATTATTTAATGATAATTGTGTTGATCAACCTGATTGTGAATGTAGTTCACTGATTGAGGGTTTTGTAATGTGATTAAGGAACCTCAATTTGGTGGTACTTATGATAATGTTGATCATTTGAATAGGAGTGACTCTTTGAGCATATCTTTTGTGGAAGATCCGATTACTTGCTTTGCACATAGAGATCATGTGCTTGAAAATGCTTCGAAAAATTATATGTGTCTTTTTTAGGGTGAACTTGCATGTTTTAATTCTTCCCTAGTGGTTGATCATTCCCGGTTTAAGTACAATATCTTATTTGAAGATGATGAAATCACTCCTAGTGATGTACCTAGTGGTGTGAGTCATGAGAGTAGTATAGTTCTTGATAACTATACTTGTTATTATAACCCACTATGGTGTGAAGCTTTCCCTCCCAAAGATGGAAATCTCTTCTTGGAAGATGAGAGTACTCTTGTGGAGGAGGAATGTGATGAGGAGGAAGGTGGTAATTGTTTTCCCTTTACTTCTTTTTCTAGGTGTGTTCTAATTGTCAATGGTATGACCCATGAGTATGAATCTACTAGTAGTCATACCCATGAAAACACCCTAGAGGAAGTTGACTTAAGAGACACCTTTCTCTATCACCTATTTACATATGATGATGCTCATGTTGTTGAGTGGACTATATTGTTAGGAGGAACGAGTGCCCACCTGATAAATGGAGGAGCACTTGATCCAGCTCTGTTGACCTTCTATCCTTTTGATCCCGGTGGAGGCTTGAAGGCATTTGAACTGGTGTGAGTATCATCTTTTGGGTGGTGTTCCCTTGTTGTTGAGAAGAATGACCATTATCCTAATTCTCCACTTGTGGGTTTAATAGTCATGACCATAGATGATATTTGGTTGTTCCTTGAGTTTGAGTCTCCTCGGTTAAATGTTTTAAGTGCTAACCTTTGTACTACCCCTCATGCTAAGAGGATAAGCTTCTTGCTTATGATCTATATGGTTTTACAAGGT
Organism: Solanum gracilifrons; assembly: GCA_029582605.1. Classification (NCBI taxonomy): domain Eukaryota; kingdom Viridiplantae; phylum Streptophyta; class Magnoliopsida; order Solanales; family Solanaceae; genus Solanum; species Solanum gracilifrons. Next base: position 15,725 of record JAJOOH010007332.1, on the reverse strand, counting down.
TTGGATTCGAGGACTCACTTTTATCTATTTGCATATGATGATACTCATGTTTGTGTGGGTACCATATTTTATGTTAATAGTGGAATCAATGGGGCAAATGAGAGTCTCCTTGACTCGATACTATATTTTTCCTTCCTATTTGACCTCGGTGTTGGTCTAAATTGTGATGGGTATGGTAACACCCTTTTTCTTTCATGTGATTTTTACTTGGTGTTATTACTTGATCATATGTGCTTGAATGAGGTTTGTTTTCCAAGTTGTGTTGGGAATACTATTGTATTTGACCCCACTCATGAATTGGGAATAACTACATTCTTGAAGTTAGCTAGTGCATTGGATGGAATCTTAATTTGGGTTAACTTTGTTTATGCCCTTGCACTTAGTTATGAGAATGTTTATGTGCTACTTGACATAAGGGAGGCCTTGTGCTTGTTTGAATATGGAACCAATGAAGGCTTACCTATTAGGTTGTTTCAGTGTATTTGTTCCTACGCTCTACCCGTTTGTCTAAGTTTCTTACTTAGCCAACTATCTATTACTTTGATGGGTTGCAAACCCTTTGTTGATATTTATGATGCTTGGTTATATGTTAAGTTTGTGCATCATTGGCATTGTGATGAACTTGTTATTGCTAACACTAAACCTCATGCCATGAGGATCTTTGTCTTGTTTGTTTACCCTATGGTTTTGCAAGGTATGGATTCGAGGACGAATCCTTTTCAAGAAGGGGAGAATGATGTAAAATGGTTTACATCAAGCATATCCATTTACGAACTTCAATGCTTTGATGGAGTGTTCACAAGGACGGAGGTTGTTTGGCATGTATGGATGTCAAGAAGGGAGTTCCATTCCTTGCATGGAACATATACACCTTGAAGGAGCTCCCAGTTGGGCAACACCATGCTTGGATGATAGCTTGGAGCATGGGAGGCCTAACGAAGTGAGGAGGAGCAAGTGAAGAATGTGCTCCATTTGGCGAGCCGAAGGACACTTGGTGACTCGCCAAACCCTTTGGCGAGGGTTCCAGGATCGCCAACTGATCCAATAAGAAGCAAGTGAAGATATTGTTCCATTTGGCAAGCTGACCTCCACATCGGCGACTTGCCAAACTTCCTTGACGAGGTTTCAAAAATCACCAACTCACCCAAGGAGCTATGAAGGGGAAAGATGCTCATTAGGTGAGCCAGAGACCATCGGCGCATCACCAAGTGGATTGAGTTATGGTCGCCAGACCACCCAAAGTTCCAGTAGCTCCCCAGCCAAGGCAAGGAATAGGATTCCTCGCCGACTACATTGGGCGCATTGCCGAGCCATTTGGAGAGCCCGACTTGGCTCGCCCATTGGCCCATTTCAGGTCACTTTTGGGCCCATTTATGTAATAAGTCCTAACACTATAAATAGGTATCTTAGGGTTCATTTTAGGGTTAAACTTATTTGACTATTGTGGTTGTAAACCTAAACTCCTTGTGTGAGTGTTTGAAAGCTTGGTAAAGCTTTTGTTGATTCTTGCTTCGAAACGAGGGTTGCTTGGGATATCGATTCCCTTGAGGTCTTCATAAGAGTTAGGTACTTGATTGTGGATTAATCAATTGTAACCTATTTTGAGTCTAGGGTTGAGATTTGAAAGGGTTTGGAACACTATTGAAGAATCCACCATTGTTGGTTGAAGAAGCTTTGAAGAAGACAAAGTGGGTTTTGAAATTTGGAAGTTTTGGGAAGGAGTTGAGTGCTAAAAAGTATTGGGGTTTATTCCCTATATCTAAGAGAGCTTGAATCTCAAATTTCATGAAATTCCGAGCTAAACTTCTTTGGGGTTTTATTTTGGGTGTTCATCTTGTTCTTGAAGTTCTTGAAGAACATTCATATCTTCAAGATAGGGGATATTTGAAAAGAAAGTGTTTGATTCAAAAAGGGAAGAAAGAAAAAGAGTAAAAGTGTTTGTAAAAAGGGAATTTACCTAAAAGGGTATAGCCCAAGGATAAAGGAAGGTGGGGGACCACAGCAGGTTAATTTTCAGAATTGTACAAGTGCATCTTGAAGAATTTGGGTGAATCTCGACTTGGTTCACCCATTCCACTCGGCGCCTCACCCTTTGGGTAGCTAGGTCGCCAAGTTGGACCTCATTTTGGTGAAGACACTGGAAATTTCGGTGAGCTAAGCCCTGGTCACCGAATCCATTCGGTGTATCACCGAACTTCCACCCAGATCACCGAGTTGCCTTGTCCGATTGGCGATTTTGGCGAGTCAATCTTCAAGTTGGCGAGCTGAACTTCAACTTAGGCGAAGCAAACAGGCAATTTGGTGATGGGAAACTCGTCTTATGACCCCTTTCATCTCAGGTTCTAATTCTTAGTTTCCTTTCTTTTGATTCTAGTTCGTAATCAAGATTCGTAAACTGATTTTCAACTTGTAATTACCTACTTGTTGACTATTGGTTATTGAATTCACTTCTTTGTTAGTGCCTTTTCTTTGTGTGCTTTTATTCGTTTTTACTTCGTAGTTAACTTCTTGATTCAAGTCCGTTTGCTTAAATCGAGTCGTCCATTCTTCTTGAAATAAAATCTATTCTGACCAAGAGTAGAAATTGAGTCCTTGTGATCAACTGAGTATAATCAATCTTCAACACTAGCCGCGCCAATTGAGAGGCAATCAAAGGTGTGTAAACAAGAGCGATTGTGAGTTCATTTTATTAACGCTAACGTTATTTGTTGTTTTTGTGAGTTGTCACTTTGTAGGTACACGGAGTTATAGGGAAGCATGTCCTCAATAGCCTCAGACACCTGTGACTATGATATGGGAGATTATGGTTGTGATGATAAGGGTTATGGGTGTGAGGATAATGGTGATTATGGGGGCTATGATAATAGCCATGATCAAGATCCGAATGATAATGAGAGCTACTATTCCGGAGGAGAATATGAGAGAAATGTTGAACATAGCTCTTATGGTGAGAATGGAGAAGAAGCATTTTGTGGTGGCTCCTATGATGATGTGGGAGCATGTGAGAGATCTTACTTTCACTCCGAGAGTGAAGGTAGTTCCTATGAGGATGCGGGAACATGTTACACTTCCCACTCCCAGGAGGAAAGTAAGGTGAGGTATAATACTCTATTCTATACGAAGTATGAGGAGCATTCCCCTAAGGCTTGTGAAGATTCATATTCTTACTCTTGTGCTAATCCTTACCCTAGTCAAAGTAGTGTGTGTGGCTACACTAGCTCAAGTCAAAGTCATCTGAGGGGAAGGAGAGAGTGTGCAACTCTAAAGTCTAAGGATACTATATCCTATGCTTCTCAAAGTAATGCACATTTATCGGGATATGGGGACAAAGGCGGGTATGAAGGATGTGTCAAGGGTCTCGGTACCAAAAGGATTGATTTTCCTATCTTTAAGGGATGGCGTGATCCCGAGGCATATCTTGATTGGGAGTGGCAATGTGAGCAGATTTTCCAACGCTATAATTTGAGAGGTCCAGAGCAACGCTTGTATGCCCTTGGTCATTTGAAAGGTCTTGCATTGGGTTGGTGGACTCAAGAGGAAAGGCTCCAAACAATCCAAGGAAATACCCACCCATTGACATAGGAAGGACTGAAAGGGCTGATGAGGTTCAAGTATGTACCAAAAGGGTACATAAAGCTTTTCAACGTCGATCCGAGAAGACCAGTTCTTAGGACAAAGGTTGGCATTTTTGGGGTTTTGGATTTGACCTTGTCATTGATGATGGGTACAATCTAAACTACATCACTCCAGAGGTGATAGCCTACTTGGGACTACCTCGACTCCAAAAGACTTATCCATACACCATGAAGGGATGTAAGGTTACCGAAGGGGTAAGAGTCTCTTTCACACGCGGCAAATACTATGAGGAGGTTTGGTGTGATATAATGCCCATGTCTTCTTGTCACTTAAGTTTGGGGGCCAATTGGTTTAGTGAACATAGGGTCCCAAACGACTAGAATGGGTACAAGTTTGTTGTGGATCATTGGGGAACACCTCTATTTCCTCTTCCTAAGGTGAAAAATGAGAGACAAAAGATTGAGAGGAGTAAGGGAAAGCAAGGTGGCAACCTCAGAGTGGAAACATGAGAGGTTGAAAGGAGTGAAGTGAGAGGGTTGCCACAATCTCAATCTAACATTTCTATTCATCCTTCACTTGGTAAGGATTCTTATGTAGGTACAAGCGTAATGAAAGGAGGAACACAAGTTCCAACCAAAGAGCCTACAGTCGAAGGTGTGATGGATGCACTAATGAGATGTTCCAACATCCAAGGTAAAGAAGATCTTTCTTGCGGGCGTCAGGGTACAATAGCTAATCTTAACACTTTTACCATTGCAAATGAACAAAGTGTGAATGTTAGCTTGTCTTTATGTGAGCCTATTGATTCTTTACCATGTGTTGATAATATGCTTGTTGAGAATGTGGAAACACTAGTTGATCATATTGATGACCGAATTGATTCTTCTAGTAATATCGATTTGTGTCCACCTAGTGTTAACACCCGTGCTTTGAATGCTAGTACATTATCTTGTAATGATTGTGTTGATCAAAATATGTGTGAGGGTAGTTCACTGGTTGAGGGTACTTGTAATATGATTAAGGAACCTCAATTTGGTGGTACTAAAAAAAATGTTGATCATTTGAATAGGAGTGACTCTTTGAGCATATCTTTTACTGAAGATCTGATTGTTTGCTTTGCTGATAGAGATCATGTGATTGAAATTGCTTCAAAAAATGATATGTGACTTTTTGAGGGTGAACTTGCATGTTTTAATTCTCCCCTAGTGGTTGATAATTCCCTCTTTAAGTACAATATCTTATTTGAAGATGATGAAATCACTCCTAATGATGTACCTAGTGGTGTGAATCTTGAGAGCAGTATAGTTCTTGATAGTTATACTTGTTATAGTAACCCACTATGGTGTGAGGCTTTCCCTCCCAAAGATGGAAATTTCTTCTTGGAAGATGAGAGTACTCTTCTAGGGAAGGAATGTGATGAGGAGAAAGGTGGTGATGGTTTACCTATTACTTCTATTTCTTGGTGTGTTTCACTCCTTGATAGTATGACCAATGTTGATGAACCTATTAGTAGTCATACCCATGAAAACACCTTGGAGGAAGTGGAATTGCGAGACACCTTTCTCTATTACTTGTTTACATATGATGATGCTCATGTTGTTGAGTGGAGTGTGTTGTTGGGAGGAACGAGTGCCCACCTGATAAATGGAGGAGCGATTGATCCAGTTCTGTGGACCTTCTATCATTTTGATCCCGGTGGATGCTTGGAGGCATTTGAACTGGTGGGAGTATCATCTTTTTTGGGTGGTATTTCCTTGTTGTTGTGAAGAATGGCCATTGTCCTTGTTCTTCATTAGTGGTCTTAATAGCCATAACAATAGCGGATGTTTGGTTGTTTCTTGAGTTTGAGTGTCCTCGGTTAAATTTTTTTAATACTAACCTCTCTACTACCTCTCATGCTAAGAGGATAAGCTTCTTGCGTATGATTTATATGGTTTTACAAGGTTTAGATTCGAGGACTCAATCCTATCTACTTGCATATGGTGATACTCATGTTTGTGTGGGTAGCATATCTTATGTTAGTAGTGGTCTAAATGGGGCAAATGAGAGTCTCCTTGACTCGATGCTATATTTTTCCTTCCCATGTGACCTCGGTGTTGGTCTAAATTGCGATGGGTATGGTAGTAACACCCTTTTTCTTTCATGTGATTTTTACTTGGTTTTATTACTTGATCCTATGTGCTTGAATGAGGTTTGTTTACCAAGTTGTGAGGGGGATACTGTTGTATTTGACCCCACTCATGAATTGGGAATAACTACATTCTTGAAGTTAGCTAGTGTATTGGATGGAATCTTAATTTGGGTTAACTTTGTTTATGCCCTTGCTCTTAGTTTTGAGAATGTTTAGGTGCTACTTGACATAAGGGAGGTTTTGTGCTTGTTTGAATGTGGAACCAATGAGGGCTTACATAGGAGGTTGTTTAAGTGTATATGGCAACATATGCACCTTGAAGGAGCTCCCAGTTGGGCAACACCATTCTTGGATGATAGCTTGGAGCGTGGGAGGCCTAACGAAGCAAAGAGGAGCAAACTAATATGTTGCTCCATTGGCGAACTGACCTCCACTTTGGTGACTCGCCAAGCTACCTTGGCGAGGGTTATAGCATCACCTAAGGTCCCAAGGATCTATGACTAGAAGTTCCTCACTCGGCGAGCTAAAGAGCATTCGGCGCATCTCCCAATGGCTTTGGCGATGACCACCAGATCGCCTAATGTCCAAACAGGTGTGAGGAGTTGGGTCCATCGCCAAGTGGACAAGAGGCTCATCGGCGCATCGCCCAATGGACCCCAAGACCACCAAAAGTTACAGTAAGCGTGCACATCGCCGATTGATCGGTGAGTCGCTAAAAGGATTGGGCGAGCCCAACTTAGCTCTCCCATTGGCCCATTTTAGGTCACTTTTGGGGCCATCTATGTGATAATGCATAATACTAGGTGTCTTTGGGTTCTTTTTAGGGTTAGATTATTTTGATGTTAAAAACCGAAAACTCATGTTTGAGTGTTGAGAGCTTGGTTAAGCTTGGGTTGCCTTTTGTTAAAAACGTTGGTCGATTGGGATATCAATTCCCTTGAGGTCATCGTAAGAGTTAGTTGCTTATTGTAGGACCAACAAATCGAGGTCATTGGGTTTAATATACCCTTTGGTTGCTTTTTTTTCCCTCTTTTTGTGTCTATCTATTTATCTTTATTTTCCGTCATTGATTTCCGTATTAGATTGTAGTTCTTCTTGTGAGGATTATGTTATTAAACCCTAAACCCCATTTATCTTTATTTTCCGTCATTGATTTCCGCATTAGATTGTAGTTCTTCTTGTGAGGAATACGTTATTAAACCCTAAACCCTAAACCCTAAATCGCAAACTCAAACCCCAAACCCAAAACCCTAAACCCTAAACCCCAAACCCTAAATCCTGAACCCTAAACCCTAAACTTAAAATCCTAAACTGTAACACCCCATATTCTACGTGTACTAGTTCTATTTATATGACGCTTATAAATTTCCTTATGGTATAGTTATGAACTCGGGTTCCTATGCAACTAGTCACAATAGAATAGGTTTAAAGTGAATTGTCCGTAGATTTTGATGCGACCCGATTAAGTTGACATCGATGGAAGTACTTAAACTTGAGATCATAAGGTGGTATTTGAGTCTAAAGTTTAAATTGACATAGTGCATATAAGTTTTAAGTTAAGTTAAAGTTATTAAGGTCTAGAAATGGAATAAAATATTGAGGTGCTTGCTTGCCTTAACTAAGCTAGTAGGTGACAAGTAGGTGCATCACCTACTTTGACTTATTGACCAGTGCAAAGGACCAAGTAGGTGCATCACCTACTTTGATTTATTGACCATCCCAAAGGACCAAGTAGGTGCATCACCTACTAAGACTCTTTTGATCATGCAATTGGGCCAAGTACACTACCACTTACGTGCATTAATCTTGCCCAAGTTGAGTAGAAGGGTTAAGGGGAAAATGGGCAGTCAAGGCCCATTATTCTTAAGTCCAAAAAAGGCCCAACTAAAAGGTCCAAGTAGGTGGATCACCTATTTGCTTTAATTATGGCCAAAATTGACCAAAATAGAGAGATAATTGGCAGCAAGGCCCAACAAGTGTTGAAGTCACAAAAGCACAAGTTAAAAGGCCAAGTAGGTGGGTCACCTACTTGACAATATATGGCCCAAAATTGGCCAAGAAAGCCGGCCAATGCACCTCCTTTTTAAAGGTATAAAGATCAGATCTTTTGCTTCATTTTTAACTTGCAAAATTTCAGATTTATTAAGTTTCTCTCTTGGTCTTTCTTGTATTAACACAGCAGCCCTAAAATACCTTAGGATTCTTGAATATTGAGCCCTTTTTCAAGTAAAAGTTTGAAGCAGAGTTTCAGTTCTTGAAGTTCAAGTTTAGAGTATAAATTTCCAGAAACTAAGGTAAGGCTACTGCCCAGTTTTACCTCTCTTAAATACAGGTTTGGGGTGGAGAATTTTGTATATATTTGTCAAGAACTCATGGATAAATATAAATTCTTGAGTTCAATATTCTCCTATTATGCTGAATGATTTTTGGGGAGTGATAATGGATGCCTTATGTATATTGTTGTTGGGGGAAGCTTGGGTATCTTGGCAAAGGATGTATGAAGTTGTATTAATGTATAGAAAAAGGGTGTGGTGATTCACCATTTGTGTAAGGGTTTTATGGGCCTACTTTCCGTTAAGTGCTTAGCTACTGTTTTTCGAGGGCCTCAACGTGATTAGCTGCTAACATTAGATTAATCATGACTTATACTGTAGATTAGCACCAAAAAGGGATGTTGAATCGTGATAGTTATATTGGTAAGAAAATAAGGTATGTAAGGCTATTTGATTTCCTATTTCTTTGGAATGAATCCAACACTTGTATGTAGTAAGCTTTCTAAGTGCCCTTGGTAATGACTGATCCATAGTTGCAGTTCCTACTCCCTAGAGCATTAAGTGAGTACTCTAATATGAGTTTATTACTAAATTTACGTGCTTACTCTACCAAGTATTAGCATGCACGTATCCTAAATTACACATGGTACATATGTTTATATGTTGGATATACAATCTGCCCATATCTTGCCAACTTTCTTTAATTGTTTATTCTATCATATATGTCATCTTTTCACATGTTCATATGTTCCTTTTATTCGTTATTAATCCTATTTTGTTAGACTATAATGTTACCTCACAAGATCCCTACTTCCTCTATTGTACATTTTATATGTACTTACTTGGAATATGTATCCGTCCTTAAGTTGAATCTGCCCACGTTTTCCCTTGGTTCCACGTTCATGTATACCTTGTATTTAATGTTAGTGAGTATCTGTCTATCATATAGAGTTCAAATCTCTTGGCTGAATGTTAAATGTATTCTCTTGATATGTGTTTCAATTGGAGATATCAAAATGCTTACAGAGTCATATAAGCTCCTAAGTATTACGTTGGTGTCACATTTGCTTCCAATGTCATTGTTATTATCGTAAGTCCATATTCATGTCTTCTACTACTGGTCCATAGTTCCAAATATCAACAATGATTATGACCATCAAAACAGCAATCTCAAAAGAGTTATGATCATCAAAAGAACAATCTCAAAAGATTTATGAACACCAAAACAACAATCTCAAGGATTAAAGAATCTAAGTGAAGCAATCTGTATAATTATGGCTGGAACCCAGGGGAAAATGCCTAGCATGGGTCGATCACAATTTGTATAGAAGGGTGGCAGCTCAGGGGCAAAAGCCTAGCATGGGCCGATCCCAATTGATATAAAAGGGTGGCAACTTAGGGGTGAAGCCTAGTATGGGTCGATCCCAATTTGTTGAATTATGAGGATAGCATCCTAGGGGTTAAAATGCCTAGCATGGGTCATCCTCTTCTACCACTGATCAACTGGTCATTTGTATCATATGTCTTATAAAGATTATAATGCACAGAAAAGTAAAGAGAAGAATGTAACATACACGATTTCATAAGTATAAGCAAAGGTGGTCTCTAATCCTAATCTATTGGTATTACGTTTCACATGAGCTCTCATTTTACATATGGTTGTATTATGCCTTACATATTCAGTACATTCTTTCATACTGACGTCTCTTAATGGGGATGCTGCATTTAATGTTGCAGGTATAGGTACTCAACTAGTAGATCTCCCCAATAGAAGCATATGATACTTAGCGGTTGTTGGTGAGCTCCAGGTTGATTTGGGGTTTGCCGAGCCCTTACTATGCGTATTTTTATAGTGGTACGGTCATGGATTCCAGTAGAGGCTTTGTAGACATTGTAAATCTGTCATCTGTATTCATAGTTTCACTTGTCGCATATATCAGTTCAGCTAGTCGACATGTGTTGTATATGAATCTTCTCATTAGTAAATCTATCAGCATAGTAGTTTACTTTCTCATCATAGGTCACTTGTAAAGCATGTGTTTATATGGTACTTATCTATCTCACCTAGGGTTGGGGTGTGACAAAAAGTGGTATTAGAGTAGTTCGTCCTAGGGAGTCTACAAAGTCGTGTCTAGTAGAGCCTTACTTATTAATGTGTTGCGCACCACATTTATAATTATGGGGTTACTTGGGCATTTAGGAAATGTTACTTTCTTTATAATCCAAATCGTGTGATAGAGCAAAGTTAAGAAGTCAATTTCCACTTGCAGTTGATCATGTTATTCATATTATGCTTACTATGGTTAGGTTAACGGTAGCTAAAATGTCAACATTCAACTACAGAAAAGGATCTTAAGTTATCAAATTTAGACTAAATTGAGCTCATTTATTCAACCGTCCCACTCCACAAGGTATGTAAAGATTTTTATGTTATTTGCATTTTAAATTGCATTTATACCATTTGTATCACGTTGGTTCAATTGAGAAAGATATAGTATATGCTTAAAAAAATGTTTGGTTTACATATATGAGTTGTAGCATTTCCAGGCAGATCTAGGAGGATGTAACCAACTTTTGAGTTCTAGATTTCCTACATATTTATATAATCTACTCCTATAGAGGACACTTGTTCTTAGTATGTGCTATAAATTGAATTGTCGGCATTACACATGTACTCGAAATTAATGTTGTTGAACCACTTTCTTTTAGTTGGAAGAAGTGAATCCAGATTGCCTCAAGGCTATCCATTCATGAACTTCAATGCTATGATGGAGTATTCACAATGATGGAGGCGATTTGGAATACATGGATGATGGGAAGAGGGTTCCATGCCTTGCATGAGAACATATACACCTTGAAGTAGCTCCCAGTTGGACAACATCATGCTTGGATGATAGCTTGGAACATGGGAAGCCTAACGAAATAAGGAGGAGAAAATGAAAATATTGCTCCATTCGGCGAGCTGACCTCCACTTCAGTGACTCGCCAAGCTACCTTGGCTAGGGTTCGAACATCGCCTAAGGTCCCAAAGAGCTACAACTGGAAGTCCCTCACTCGACGAGTTGAAGACCAATCGGCGCATTGCCCAATGGCTTGGGCGATGATCACCAAATCGCCTAATGTCCAAACAGGTGTCAGGAGAAAGGTCCATCGCTAAGTGGACAGGAGGCCCATCGGCGCATCGCCGAATGGACCCCAAGACCGCCGAAAGTTACAACAAGACTTCAAGGGAGAATCCAAGGAACAGGGTTCTCGCCGAACCCATTAGGCGCATCGCTGAGCCATTTGGTGAGCCCGACTTGGCTCGCCCATTTCGGGTCAATTTTGGGCCCATCTGTGTAATAATGCCTAAAACTATAAATAGGCCTTTAGGGGTTCATTTTAGAAGGACTGATTTTGATTATTGTGGTTGTTATCCTAAAACTCCTTGTGTGAGTGTTTGAAAGCTTGGTAAAGCGTTTGTTGAAACTTGTTTAGAAATGGGGGTTGCTTGGGATATCGATTCCCTTAAGGTTTTCGTAAGAGTTAGGTGCTTCTTGTTGGATTAACGAGGTGAGGTCTTTGGGTTTAATATACCCTTAGGTTGCTCTTTGTTTCCTCTTTTTTTGTCTATCTATTTAACCTTTATTTCTTGTATTTTCAATTTTTGCTATTTTTGTGATTCTTCTTCTGAGAATCGTATCATTCGGTATCAGATCCAAGCTTAGTATCATTCCTATTATTCTAGTCTTGTGTTTGTTACTATTAAAAAAATTGTTAAAAACGTTTTTGAGAAATTCTGAAATGGGTCTTGTTGATTTAAGTCTTCTTTAGAGTTTCCAAGGTTAGATTAGTGTTCCCTAACCTATTCCTAGTCTAGGGCTGAGTTTTGAAAGGGTTTGGTTCACTATTGAAGAAACCACCATTGTTGGTTGAAGAAGCTTTGAAGAAGACAAAGTGGGTTTTGAAATCTGGAAGTTTTGGCAAGGAATTGAAGGCTAAAAAGTATTGGGGTTTGTTCCCTATATCTAAGAAAGCTTGTATCTCAAATTTCGTCAAATTCCGAGCTAAAAATCTAAAGTGTTTTATTTTGGGTCTTCATCTTGTTCTTGAAGAACATTTAAACCTTCATTCAAGTAAGGAATCTTCAAAACAGAAAGAGTTTGATTCTAAAAAGGAAGAAAGAGAAGGTATAAAGGTGTTTGTACCAAAGGAATTTACCTAAAAGGGTAAATACTAAAGGACAAAGGAAGGGAAGGGGGGGCACCACAACAGGTAAAAATTCGGAGCTGTACAGTTGCAAACGCTTGACATTGGGCGAGCCCCGACTGAGCTCACCTAGTCCACTTGGCGCCTCGCCCTTTTGACAGCTAGGTCACCGAGTTAGCCCTCATTTTGGTGAAGATACTGAAAATTTCGGCGAGCTAAGCCCTGGTCGCCAAATCCACTCGGTGCACCGCCAAACTTCCATCCAGATCGCCGAGTTGCCTTGGAAAATTGTCGATTTTAGCGAGTCAATCTTCAAGTTGGCAAGCTGAACTTCACGTTTGGCGAAGAAAATAGGCCATTTGGCGATGGGAAACTCTTCTTATGACCCCTTTCATCTCAGGTTCTAATTCTTAGTTTCCTTTTCTTTTGATTATAGTTCATAATCAAGATTCCTAAACTGATTTTCAACTTGTAATTACCTACTTGTTGACTATTGGTTCTTAAAATTCACTTCTTTTTTAGTGATTTTCTTTTCGTGCTTTTTTCGTTTTACTTCATAGTTAAGTCTTAACTCAAGTCCGTTTGCTTTAATTGAGTCATCCATTTTTCTTTAAACAAAAATCCACTCTGGCCAACAGTAGAAATTGAGACCTTGTGATCAACCGAGTATAAGCAATCTTCAACATTAGCTGCGCCAATTTGAGAGACAATCAAAGGTGTGCAAACACGAGTGATTGTGAGTTCATTTAACTAATGCTAATGTTGTGTGTTGTTTTGTTGAATTGTCTTAATTGTTAGGTACCATGGCCACTGGAAGTGAGACCCTCCCACTTAAGGGGAAGGTTACCTAGGAATCTATAATAGAGGCATTTGCTGATGTGATTAAATGTACGTAGATTTTCTAGATAGAAAGAGATGGGATATGTCAAATCCCCTAAACATAGGAGTAGGAGTGATATGTGGATGCTATAGAGGAGTGAGATAGGTAGTTATGAAAGAATGATTGTTAAGTGTATAAGGCAAGAATAAGGTATCAACTCTTCAACCCTAACGAGTTATAAAGGCACAGCGGGGAACAACTTTGTGAACTTTTGTTAGATAGAGAAATCATTTTACACTACAACATTTTATGTCTACAACCACCCTAGAAAATGCAACGCTTTCCAGTACCTCCAATAGCAACATTTCTATCTCATACAACTACACTTTCAAGCGTGGCCTTTGCTTCCTCATTGACCACGATTTTAAAGTGTTGCCTTTTCTATCTAATGTATGACAACACTTTGAAGTGTATTCCTTGCCCATGTGCATACCACAATTTACAATTCCATGGCTACACTTTTAAGTGTGGTTATATTATGTTGGCTATAAATTATTTATATGCCACAATTTCTAATTAAAAAACACCAATATTGTTTTGCAATAAATAATCTCAAGCATTAAATTGACTGATAAGTAATTCAAATATATAGATTTGCAATAAACTTCAAAAGATAGTATCATGTCTTGTGTACATACACATACTTATAAAGCAATATTCTAAATATGTGTACACAATATTTCAAAAAGTACTCTTACAATAGTTCAATATATTCTAGCAATGAATATATTTCACAAAATCAAACATAATGTATTCAAAGTTTTACAATAGTTAAAAAACTCTTTATCATCCACTTCAATGAGACCAAATTAACTTGTGGCGACCCTTTAAATTTGATCACCTCCATTTCCCTACACATTTAAAATGTTCAACAAATTAGATTGCAGCAGTTATAGAAGAGGCAAGAAGTTCCAGATTGCAGACTGTAGATTTTTTGAATTCCAGATTGCAGATGGCTGCAGATTACAGTTCCAGGTTCCAGATTCCAGATTGCATATTGCATATTACAGTTCCAGAATGCAGATTGCTACAGATTACAGTTCCAGGTTCCAGATTCCAGATTTCATATTGCATATACAGTTCCAGATTGCAGGTTTCAGATTACAGTTTACAAATCAAAATTTATCGGCCAAAAAACTTTCAGAATTTCGTAGTCCACTTCAGGCCAAAGAAAAGGGGCAGCAGGAGAAAAATCCCAAGATAGTTTAATGCAGACATGTAAATCAGGATAGAAGTCGCACAAAACAAAGCATGGAAAAAGAGGAAACTCAACACCAAACAATATCAAAGTGTACGCCTTTTTTATCAATGGAACCTGGGATATCGAAAAGATCATTAAATCTGCACCTTCGAATCTTGTCGCGACCATTCTTGTGACTCAAATTTACTACCAGCCCATGGTTTCTGATCAACCAATCTGGAAGGCCAATGCAAATGGAGAATTCACTTACTCTTCTGCCTGGGATCAGATTAGAAAGAAAAGAAACCAAAGTTTCTGCTGTCACAACCTGTCAACTATTTATGCTGCTATAAACTAGGAAAGACACATTGTTTAAACAGTTCTTTCACAGTAAGTGGGAAGACACACTGTTATCGATTGGACCTCCACTACTAATGAAACAACAAACAAGTGATCATGAGATTCTCTTTGTAGAATTCCATGGAAAAAGAAGAAGACTGAGTTGATGGATGATCAAGCTTAGCACAAGGGATAAAATGTATAACATGGAGAAGGAAAGCCCTTAAAACATGCAAGAAAGTATACCTTTGCCAAAATATACTTCTCCTTTTCATGAAAGGCATCTTTGGGGCTTGGCTTGGAAGCAGATTGAATGTTTATCTGAATGAATTAATCATTTTACATGAGCTAACACCAACAGAACATGCATGAGCTAACACAAACATAACATAGTTTCTAAAAATATTTGAGCTAAATGCATGTTATATCATCATGGCACATGGGAACATTTTCTTTTCGACAATGTGTACTGAATAGATAGGCTGACCCAGGTAGAATGTCAAATTGTAATGGAAAAATAGATTGTATATTAACTAGTTCAATTGAAGAATGAATAGAAGCGTGGAAATAATCCTGGGAACTGTTAAGTTGGAATTTTGTGATCTTTGATATCTCTCAACAGATTGTCTTTTCTTGGCTGGGAGAGGACCTTTCACATTAAATCTGAACCTAAATATCAATAAACATACAAGATCTATAGAAATTTATACCCATGCAAGAATGACTTTCTTGTATATATTATCAACTAAGGGTACATACCCGTCACTTCGAAGTTGAAGCAGCTCCTCCCACACCGAGTTACAATAAGAATTACCCAATGTTCAGAATAGATCCAAGATGGTAGGCTCCCAAACCCTGACATCTAATAATACGGACCTTACCTGCAAATGATAAGTATCTCAAATATCAATCAACGCTACAGGCCCATAGATCTTTCATTTTGTTACTTTCTAGGAGCAGCAACTTGTCACAACCCAAGCCTAGGGCCTAGATGTGACCGGCGAATGGGGAACCCGAAGGAACCCCAAACAAGCCTCATAGCGTATCATTACACATCCTTGGTCGCGGAAGCAATTAAAATGACCATAAGCGATAAGCATAATCAAGGGGGAAATCGGGACTAAGGGAGCAAGAGAAAAAAAGAAGAAATGATACATA
>JAJOOH010007331.1:0-47197 GCA_029582605.1 Solanum gracilifrons | reverse complement strand
AACCTTAATTATAAAACAATAATTATCACTCCTACTATTGATAACTACACTTCACCCTAACACTACTGCCAATGCACACTCGTTCTTTCCAATGTCTCATCTAATTACAATACTATAATAATCATCATAAATTATCGCCTAACATTCACTCACTAAAATTGGACAAACAACATATTCAATAGATAAGACAAATGGATAATTAATGCATCCCAAGGATTTCCACTTAATTAGTATAAACCCATTACATATTACTTAAGGAAATCGAAGAGTTGAAGCATTAACTGGCTGGCACTCGCTTCTGGTTGACGCCGCAGGTAGTGTTTCTCTCGTTAGTGTTTTTAATTATCTAGGGTAACTAATTATGAACTAATAAATATTAAATCTTACTAATTTTAATGTTATCTTCTTTAACCACCAACTAAATTAATTATTAAAACAACCCCACTAATTCCATATTGTAGTTACAAATAGTCCAAAATACCTATTTAGAATCTATTGAAAAGTATTTTATGATATAAAAAGCTCTAGTACTCCAAATGACCGAATGGGTCGTTACATCTTTAGTATTGTTACTAAATACTAAAATATCGTCTACGTATACAAGAATAAAGGCATTACTAGCCATTCGAAATGTCCTTCTGTACATGTAAAAACAATCCATTCTATACTATCTTCATGCATTTTTACTTGCTAGTATTCAGACTTACAATCGAACTTACTAAGAATCTTTCTTCCTTGTTTTATTTTTATTTGCTCTGTTTTATCTGGTAGCTTATATCTGTCCATTCGGGTGTTATCATTGAGTCTTTTGTAATTTAAAATCATTCTTGCTTTTCCCCTTACTATTTCACTGTAATTTCTTACCATGAACACTGTTGATCTTCTGATTACTCCTAACTTTAGTAACTCTCTTATTTGATCTTCGAATTTCTTTAGGTCTTCATTTGTAAATTCTATAGAGGCTATTTTTACTGTGTATTATAGATTGATTATATCTAGTCGGCAGGTTATGTGATTGGCGTCCCAATGCTACTAGGGGTTTTCTCCAATTATTTCTAGTTTATCTAGAATTAGAATTACTTCTTCTAGATCCTTTTAATTTTTTATTACTCCTATGTGTTGTAATCCCCTTTTAAAGTTGTAAAGATCTGTATTTATTTCTATTAAGGTGTAATTCTTCTCTACATCGTCTGTATCTGAAACGCTAAGTTCTAATAGCTCAATCTCTTCTTTTTCATTTGTAATATGTATCTTGGTACAAGTGCACTTTTCTCCTTTGTCGCATTTTTTTTGGAGTATTTGGGCTAGGTTCACTAGTGTCTGTAAGATATTTAGCTTTTGTTGGAATAGACTCGGTTGTTATTGTTGTTTGAGTAGTGTTTTTTGAGAATATTATTCCATCTCTGTTAAGGAGACAACTTTCATTATTATGTAGTAAGAAATCTAATCTTAAAACAAAGTCTACCCTTATATTTAGATCTCTTACCTAGATTTTTTCTAACTTATAGGTAGGTTTATAAAAATTTGCACAAGTGTTTAAAAAACTTATTTTTGCATCACTAACGTAATGCTTATATATATTAGAGGATCCATTCATTTGCATGACGCTTTGTGGCTCTGGGAAATCTTTTATTACTTCTGGGGGCAAGATGCTTCTATTTATTATACTCTTCGTACATCCTGAATCTACTAGAGCGAGGGTTTCTATGTCATAGTCTTGAATTTTTATTCTAGTCAAGATTTTTATGGCATTAATTTTTTTGTCTTCGTTACAAATTAGTCCTTCAAATGACGTGGCCTCTTCCTTTTTGTTTAAGAGTTCTATTTCTAGTTCGGGCAATTTATTGTTGATTTGGCTAGTTTCCTCTATTTCTACACCTTTCCCTTTTTCTAGTTTACCCATTATTTCTTCTAAATTATCTATCGTATCTTCTAATGCTTTTAGCGATTTTTCTTTTGTGATAACTTGTTCGTCTTTGACTTTAATGTTGAACACCTTATCAATGCACCAGATGCATCCTTGTAAGTAGCAGTTCATGCATTTTACTCTTCTATCTTTACTTGGATATCTTGTGCAATTAAAACATCGCTGGCTTTCTAAACCTTTTCCCTTGGAAAATTCGTTGTCACATTGTATATTGACAAAGGTGGGGTTATTAAGGTTATTTAAATCTAGCTTCTCTAATCCTATTTCATTTATTAATGTTTCTCCTTCTGAGTCCAATGAGTCTTGTCTTTCTCCTTCTATGGCATTTGTGCTTATTACTGAGTATATACTTTCGTTATCTCACATATATTCGTCTACATTTATCGAGTTTTCTTGGAAATCTTCTATAAGCTGGGCATTTCTTTTCCTACTGTTGTTTCTTCCAAGACAAGTATTGGTCAGATGTTCTTCACTTCCACATGTGAAACAAGCTAGTTTATTTTTATAAATCATGTTATTATTATGTTTTCTTACATATCTGTCTTTATTTAGATAGGGTTTTCTTGCAGTTAATTTTCTTAAATAGTACTTTCTCTTATGTTTGTATTCCTGTCTATTTTGATATGGATTTTTATACTTTCTTTGTGGTTTCCTTTGATCGTAATTTTCCGTTGTATATATACTTTTATGGAAATCATTCTCGTTTTGTTTCAACTGTTTTTGTATTTGTATGTTTATACATTTTACTTGTAGTATCTCCATTACATGTTGTACTTTATGTCCTATGGACCAATTCACTGTTGGATTTTGCATCACTCCTTCTCTTTTATTCCATCTTTCTTCAATTTCTCTTCCTAGGGCTCCAGGGAGCTTATTGAAAAGTTTCTTGACTAAACTTTGGTCAAACGCGTTACCGCTTATGGCGCAATAATAAAAGAAGTCTTTTAGGAAGTTCTCTATATGGCACCAATTATTTATGGTAAGTTGTTCTAGTTTTATTAACGAATTTTTTGTAATAATACTAATCCACTATTTGGGTCTTGTCGTGTTATTATGTTGTGTATTTTATTAGTAAAGTTGTACGGGTTTGGTCCCATGTTTACCAATTCTTGGAACTCTTGAAGGTAAGCTACTTTGTATGCTTCCCATACTCCTTTAATTGATTCTCCTAAAAAGGTATCCATATATCTATACATGGTTTCTACATTTGTTTCACTATAATGATGTATGTAGTCTTCTATCACTATACCTTTCCATACGTCTTTTACTGAATTCCACAATTAGGGGTCATGTGCTGCTATATTTAGTATTTTCCCTCTATCTCCCCCTTCTTGAAGCTTGATAGGAGCTTCTATTGGCATTCTTATTCCTATTGGTCTAACCATTTTTGGTTCTGTAGCTGGGTCTTGTCTAAAGACTTTTTGCCTTGGTAAGTTACCTATGGTATATTCTATTGGTGGTACAGGTGTTGTTTTTTTGGAAGGGACTTGAACTAGTTGAGGTGGTTTCCACTACGTGTTGTCTCGTCATCACTTTCTTCTTGTGTGTCTTCCTCATGTCTATACCCGTAGTTGTCTGTTCTAGATTTGCATTCTTTAAAGTGTCATAGAGAAGTTTATTCCTCTTAGTTTGCAGCCTTTACATCTGAAGATTGTTTTTGTATCTAATTCGTGTAATTCTTTGGCTTTCTTTATTGATTTAT
Source organism: Solanum gracilifrons (assembly GCA_029582605.1). Lineage (NCBI taxonomy): Eukaryota > Viridiplantae > Streptophyta > Magnoliopsida > Solanales > Solanaceae > Solanum > Solanum gracilifrons. The sequence goes on along the minus strand of JAJOOH010007331.1, from coordinate 43,568 downwards.
CTACTTCATAGTCGTCTTCTTTTATGATATAAATATTCATTCCTTCTATGCTTATTGTTGTTTCGGTGGCATTGTCTTCGAGGTCTTCATTTATTTCCCTTTGGTTTGAATATTTATAGTCGGTAAATCTGATTGAGGTTTGTCCTTTGTTATTAGTATATGTAAGGTGGTCATTGGGTCTTAAAACTTCCTTTTTAAAGAATTTCTCTAAATTGCATTCTCTACCAGCATATTCTTCCGAGTTTATTTTTAAGGGTTTCATTAGTTTTATTCCCTTATTTCCCATTAAACCTACTGCATCGTCTATTTTGATTTTAAACTTGGAGCTGCTGCTAGTGACTAATTTTCCTATGAAGCCTACGCATACTAGGAAATTATTTTCGCAGTTCATTTTCGTCGTAACCTTTAGTTTGAATCCCTATTTTTATGTATTTACCAAATTCGGTTGAATTTATCAGAATGTCTGGGCAACAATAGAATATTCCTCCATTGTTGGTCATATCTACTTTCGTTAGACCTATTATAGATCTTTTTTATTCTGCCTATCTATCATCATATAAAGTAATTAGCACTTTTGTTCCTAGATTTTTTCTAGTTAATCATTTAAGTCCAATTACTATTAATCCCATATGCATGAGATTCATCCTTGTTTTTTATATTTCTTTTATAGATTCTTTGCTAATTAAACTTATACTTTCAATATTGTCTCCTGATATGCACATCTGTTCTTCTCTATAGTGTCTGTATAATTGTGCTTTTGAAGAGAATAGTCATATATTATAAAGTACTTGTGGGTTTAGAAGTTTTAATCTATTTTGCTGGAAAATTTCTATATCTTTGTCTATATCTATTATTTCATCTAATTGTTGATTGCTACTAGGTCTGGATGAGTTCATTATCCTGGCTAACATATTATTTCCTAATCTATCTTGAGAGAAACTGGCCCTTTGTCTTTCTTAGGGTCTCTACTCCTGTTTATAAAAAGGTCCATGCTTTGTCCTTTTTTGCCACTTTAGGTCTATCCTTTTGGGGCGTTATTTCTGTTTTCTTTTGTTGTTCTATTAGATCTTGTATATTTTTATCCTGTTTTGTTTTTTTCGTCAGGGATTTTATTTTATAATAAAATATCTAATTTTTTATTAATTTCTTTGATCTTATCTTCTAGTTTTCTGTTTAATTCTAACAACACGAAAATTATTATATTATTCTGTTTCACTCCTATTAGGCCTGTTTTTCCTGGTGGTGTATATTCTGATAAACCTTCGGGATTGACTTGAAATTATGCTGCCCTTTTTTAAATTTCTTGGTAAAAATGATCGTTCATGAAAGGGTTAAGTCTTTAAGTTGGTTTAATTTTTCTTTTATTTTCAAAAGTTACCAGTGATATTCTTGATCAATTATTATTTGTCTTTCGTAAGGTTGAGGCTTTCTATTGGCTATACTGGTTGGCATATATTTAAAATATTAGATGCTTTTATCAAATGTTCTACTGGTCTAATTCAGGATTGTAACATAGGCTCTGGTACCAAATAAAAGGTCGTTTAAATTAAATAGAGGTGGTGAGGTTGAAAATGATGAATGATGTGTTTGTTAATTAGGTTGAAAATGATGAATGATGCGTTTGTGAATTATGTTGTAAAATCCTACTCAGTACTCCCTCCTCTAATTCCCTTATATATTGTTTTTGATATTATGTATAATATCATTCACAATTTTCACTACCCTTTATTTTTATAATAATTCTTCATATATTTCTACTAAAAATTACACTATATAAATATTATTTTTATTTATGAATTTATTTGATAATTCTTATATTTATTTATATTTTGATTTCTCATAAATCCTCTTTTACTTTAAGGGGTCGTTTGGTTTGAATATGAGTTATGTTGGGATAAGTTATGTTGTGATTAGTTATGATAAGATAAGTTGTGCTGAGATTATTTTTTATTGAGTGTTTGGTTTGTTGTATTCAAAATAATATTTATAGCTAAATTTTAAGAACAAGTTGTTTGTTTACAAAATTACTCTTCACTTTATTTAGTTTTTTTTTATATATATATTTTCTTTGCAAGTTTTTGTTATTTATTTTTTAAAAATAAACTTTTATTTTATTTAGCTTAAATTTTTTTGTTTGTGTATTTCCATGATAAGTATCATACATATTTAAAAATAAACTATTTTTCTTACTTAGCTTAAAAATAGAATTTCCCTCTTAAGTTTGTTAAAGAGAAAAGATTTATGAGAAATCAAAATAAAAATAAACATAAGAATTGGTCAAATAAATTCATAAATAAAGATTATATTTATTTAGTGTAATTTTTTGATAGAAAAATATGAATAATTATCATAAAAATAACGAGTAGTGAACATTATTATATGTGGTATTTAAAAATAATGTAAATTTACATAAATGTGAAAAGTAATGTATAAAAAGGGTTGAAGGGATATATTTGTCATTTACCTATTTTATCCAGGGATAAGTTATCCCGAAATTACTATACCACCCAATGTGAGGGATAACTTAAGTTATCTCGGGATTACTATATGATGAGTCCACAAATTAGACTCATTTAGGGCTTTATTTTGATAGAAATAGTGTCCTCAAATGCTTATTTTGTCTCAATATCTTATGAAAACTCTTAAGTTTCAGGTATTTTAAGTTTTGGTGGAAGCATGGACACTTAGGCGCAAAAGGAACAAAAAGGCTGAAAAGAACGAAGTAGCTGAAGCCTGCATATCGCCAAGCACACATGGCGACTCACTAAAGGGACGCACTCCGCCCTTTGTTCTAGTACGCGAAACCTTGAAGGAGAAGGATCAAAAAGGCGATGAAAGAAGCAGTCGGTGCTTCACCGAATAGTTCCGCGAAGCAGTACTATACCGCTCAATGACATAGAGCATGATGACGCTGAAGGCTAGTGCAAGACGACGACGAACTACACCAAAGGGCGAATCGCCGAGTTAATCGGCGATTTCGACTAACCTCGCTGAAAGATCCACCAACACTATTTACTGAAGTCTATAAATACTAAACTTGTTATTAATGTTTAGGGAGTCGAACATTAGTTTTAATTTCCAGAATATAATTGTACTTTTTGGATATTTATCTCAAGTTTGGAGAGGGTTTTGGGAGACTTGAAGAAAGAAGGATTTCATCTTCCCCAAGTTAGAAGTGGGTCTTCTCAATTCTTCTTCCTTTGCTTAAATCAAGGTTTAATTTATTATACCCATTTGATTTTAGTATCATTTTAGGTGTATTTTGTTATTTATTGATGTGTGGCTAAAAAACCCCATTCTTGGGGTGTGATTTAGCAAATATGTGTTGATATTGTTGTTGGGTCTTGCTTGATGATAGGATATATGTATTTTAATGGTGATTTCACCTAGTGGTTGTGGTTTAATTTAATAGGTTTTTAGCTGCAAATACAAAATGACCCATGTGTTTTCAGCTTACCCGAAAGGGAGGTCGCGAAACCAAGACAGCTAGACTGATGGCCTAAGGAGTGGGTCGACATGAGGTTCAGCCCGAGAGGGTGAGCCCTAGCCCCATATCCTAACACTCTGTTCGAGAGAGTGAGTGGGGTAAGGCATAGGCTGGCCTACATGCGGCTAATGGGTGTACGAGAGGAACACATTTGAAACAGGGTAAGTTGCTCGAGAGGGAACTTATTTCCATCTAAAGCTTAACCTAGTCACTATTGCAAATTTCCTATCGAAGGCATGTACCCAACGATTTATCTCAACTTGTATTGTGGTCACACCCCAAGAACTCTTCCACATACTTGATTTTATTTCTATTTTCACTTAGGCGCAAAAAGGAACAACAAGGCTGAAAAGAACGATGAAGCTGAAGGCTGCGTATCGCCAAGCACACTTGGCGACTCGCCGAAGGGATGTACTCCACCCTTTGTTCCAGTACGCGAATCCCTGAAGGAGAATGATCAAAAAGGCGATGAAAAGAGCACTAATAGTTTCGCGAAGCAGTACTATACCTCCCAATGACACAGAGCACGACGGCGCTGAAAGCTAGTGTAAGATGGTGATGAACTAGACACTTGGCGCTTCGCCGAGTGAATAGGAGAATTGACTAAGATCGTTGAAGGGGCGGAAACTGGATGGTTTTTGCAAGCCACAGGTTTAAAAGTTCCATTTCATTCACTCTCCCTCACTGCTTCATCCTATTAAACTCACACCCGCATAGTATTTTATTTCTTGCACTTCTAGAGTATTTTAAGTGTTGGATTGTGCTCAGATTTGGATCGCATTGCCGCCTAGCATGTCAGTACTATCTAAATCGGCACCAAAGGTTGGTAATCGAACCCCTCAGTTATTTTATCAAAATTTGTACTTATTCACATAATGATTGATAGTATAAAATCTCGGTTGAGTCTCTAAGTTACTGGGATTGCATATATTATCGATTATGATTTGGTATTTTTTACATGATTTGAGGGACTCCCACTTAGATATGCTTTGAGCTGAATTGTTATGCAGTGGGAATAGACGTTTCTATGGGTCTCCATTGAAATTGAGTTATATAAGCTCATGTTGCATTATCTTAGGTTACGGGGTGAAATTTGAAAGGCTAGGTTGAAAATAGACACATTAAGCTGATCGGCGAGATGAACAAAATCCACCGAATTGCTCGGTGGTTCACCTAACGTCCCCATTTCGCCTTTAACTGAAAACTTTATGTATTGATTAATCTATGACTTTCAGCAGACAGTTTTATTTGTGCAATGCACTCGGTGACTTGCCGAAAGATCCCTTATTCCCCCTTTGTCTGCAACCTTGTATCATTTGTACATCATTTTCAACAAATTAGCGTAACAGGACAAGAACCTCTCCAACTAGCTTGGCTAAGCGATTCCACACTCAGAAACACCATTTCGCTCCTGTTTGAATTACTATCTAACTTATCCTCAAAGTTTTTGCAGAAATGGCTAGACTAAAAGTCGCAGGAAGAAATGATCCACCCAGGCACATAAGAGCACGAGAGTTTAAAAAAGATAAAAAGAAAGCAGAGCTAGCCAGACAAAGGAAATATACCAAGGAAGCCACGACAAAGAGACGAATTCCCATCGACCCTAATGTGCCTCCATGGGATCGAAGTTTCTCTAATGCAATACTCGGCTTTGAAGCAGCTCATGAGATAGACCATATGATTGCAGCTAATCTTGCTGCAGAGGCCAAGGCAAAGGCAAACAATGAGAACCAAAACAACAGTACTCTGGAGACCATTGTTTTACTTCAGGGAGATGCATCGGGCAATGATGCCCTGGCAGATAGAGAGACTGCATAGACATGATCCTTCTTTACCTCTTTGTATGTCTTATGTTTCTTCAACTCTAGATATTGTCATTATTTGTGTTTGAGGACAAACGTTTTTTTTTGTGGTGCGGTAAGGGCCACACCTTTTGTGTTGATACTTATGTGTGATATTTGTGATTTCGTGTTTTGTATACATTTGGGTTGTCTATTTTTAATTGTGTTTTTAAAACTGCTTTGCGATTGTTTGAGCTTGTGGCTCCATTTCAATTTAGTTTTTATTGCAAAATGTCCGTAAAATTTTGAATTTTTTGCATATTTCTGCCACCTCTTATGTTATGAATGTGGTTGTTCTCTTGTAAGAATTTAAGTCTCGGTTTTGATCAATACAGATGACTTGAATAGTGCTCTCAATTGAACGGACATCAGTGTGCGGCTGCGACGAGACCAAATGAAGTTGCATAGACAATATGTGAACTCTTTGCATCTCGTTGTGATTAGACATTTATCGAATTGACTTTCTCCTGTGATGATCATTGCACACTAGCAAAAGTGTATAGTCTTGTTTAGCTTTACTGTCGATGCCGTGTGTGATGAGCTTGCTTTGAACCTTGCATAAATAAACCTAGAATTTGCCATGTTAGTCTGATTGATTTAGTAATGTGTGCTCTTGAAATGATCTTAGGCAACTTTAAAGAGTGTGAGCCAATTTGACATATACCTCTTTTGTGACCTACCCGTAAGCGTGTGAAACTCTTTTGAACACCCTTTGAGCCTTACCTTTCTTTGGAAAAAACTTGATGAAAACTAGACCTTTCTTAGCCCATCACCCATAATCCTCATGAAGTTTTGGTTAATTTGAATAGCCAACTTAAGCAAAAAGCCTAAGTTGGGTATGCGGTGAAAAGAGAAGGCAAATCAAGAAATGCAAGAAAGTCCCTCTTACCCATTATTTTAAGAAAAATGGAACCCCTCCATATAAAAAGAAAAGAAAAGACATAAAAGAAAAAGAAAAAGAATGTAAAAGAAAGTTCTGGAACAAAGTACAAAAGAAATGGGGTCTCCTAACAATTCATGGGAAACGAATAATAGGATGACTCATGAGCACAAAAGAAAATGATGAAGGAAAAGGGAAGGAAGTGTTGTGAGCACCACATTCATGAGAATCTTTTGTCAGTAAGACTAAATGACCAAACCTTTGCACTCAGCCTCATTACAAGCCTTAGAAAGACCTTTTTTATCTTGAACAAGTCGAACAGAAGGTTGATTGGAAAATAAAGGTAAACCTATGGGTGAAAACATGCATTGTGTTCCTCTTTTTGAGTGTGAGCGTTGCATCTGATTCCTGATCTTAAATTGATTTACCCATGTGCGTGAATATGGAATCATTCTTTGTGTGAGGGCATTCAAATACTGTTGTTGAGCTTGAACTTGCATTAGTAGCAAGTATCGTGAGCATGAAAAATGTTTGGTAGTGGCGTGTCAGAACTTGAATCTTTGAGTACACAGTTGATCTTCGCATAAGTAATTTGAGTCTTGTTGTGTATGTTCATGATTTAGTTTTGTGTAACACTATTTGAGACACCTTGTTGAACGGCTGAACTTGAGTTTGTTTGAGGACAAGCAAAAGTTTTAGTTGGGGATGTTGATGAGTCAACAAATTGGACTTATTTATGGCTTATTTTGATAGAAATAGTGTCCTCAAATGCTTATTTTGTCTCAATATCGAATGAAAACTCTTAAGTTTCAGGTATTTAAAGTTTTGTGGAAGCATGGACACTTAGGCGCAAAAGGAACAAAAAGGCTGAGAAGAACGAAGAAGCTGAAGCCTGCGTATCGCCAAGAACACTTGGCGACTCGCCAAAGGGACGCACTCCGCCCTTTGATCCACTACACGAAGCCCTGAAGGAGAAGGATCATAAAAGCGATGAGCGGAGCAGTCGGCTCTTGGACGAATAGTTCCGCTAAGCAGTACTATACCGTCCAATGACACAGAGCACGACGACGCTGAAGGCTAATGCAAGACGGCGACGAATTACACCAAAGGGCGAATCATCGAGTTTATCGGCGATTTTGACTAACCTCGTCGAAAGATCTGCCAGCACTATTTTCTGACGTCTAAATACTAAACTTGTTATTAATTTTCAGGGAGTCGAACATTAATTTTAATTTCCAGAATATAATAGTACCTTTTGGATATTTTCTCTCAAGTTTAGAGAGGGTTTTGGGACACTTGAAGGAAGAAGTTTTTCATCTTCCCTAAGTTGGAAGTGGGTCTTCTTCATTCTTCTTCCTTTGCTTAAATCAAGGTTTAAATTCTTATACCTATTTGATTTTAGTATCATTTTAGGTGTATTTTGTTATTTCTTGATGTGTGGCTCAAAAACCCATATTCTTGGGGTGTGATTTAGCAAATATGTTGTTAGGTCTTGCTTGTTGATATGATATATGTATTTGAATGGTGATTTCACCAAGTGGTTGTGGTTTAATTTAATGGGTTTGTAGTTGCAAATACAAAACGACCCATGTGTTTTCGGCTTGCTTGAGACGGAGGACGCGAAACCAAGACCGCTAGACTGATGACCTAAGGAGTGGGTTGACATGAGGTTCACCCCGAGAGGGTGAGCCCTAGTCCCATATCCTAACACTCATCTCAAGAGAGTGAGTGGGGTAAGGCGTAGGCTGGCCTTCATGTGGCAAATGGGTGTCCGAGAGGAACGCATTTGAAACGGGGTAAGTTGCCCGAGAGGGAACTTATTTCCATCTAAAGCTTAGCCTAGTCACTATTATCTTGCAAATTTTCTATCGAAGGCATGTACCCAACGATTTATCTCAACTTATATTGCGGTCACACCCCAAGAACTCTTCCCCAGTCTTGATTTTCTTGTTATATTCGTTGTTTATACTACTTGTGATTAAACCCCCAAATCGATATTTGACACTTTTTTGTCATCCCCCTTTGATTTATTATGTTTTTAATCGTTAATATCTTTAGCTACGACTAGTTAGAACTAAATATTATTTTTCTATCAATTATCAAATCCATTCCCTTAGGACACGACTCCAACCTTTAGTTGGGTTACCATATTATTGACGAGTAGACACTCGTACCGTAGGTTAGTGTCGTTCCTCACGATAAGCATAAAAAATAATAGTTTGTTTATTGTACATGTTAAAGTAAGGGAGATGATTGGAATAATATATGGAGGAAAGCAATAAGTCCAGTTGGCAGATCGCCGACAAGATCGGCGAACACGATTGTTTCCACCGTCTGACTCAAGGCACTGTCAGCTTGGATCCTGTGAAACTCGGCGGTCTGAAGAAAATTAGTGGCATATTGCCCTACCATGCCGGCGATCTCGATGAAAACCGTCGATTGGAATCCTCACATGAGCTGCAGATCCTGTTGCAGATGGCGAAGAAACTAGACACTTGGCACCTCGCCGAGTGAATGGGCAAATTGACTAACATCCCCTAATAGGCGGAAACTGGACGGTTTTTGCAAGCCACAAGTTTAAAAGTTCCATTTCATTCACTCTCCCTCACTGCTTCATCCTATCAAACTCACACCCGCACTCTAGCATTTTAGTTCCTGCACTTCTAGAGTATTTTAAGTGTTAGATTGTGCTCGGATTTGGATCGCAATGCCGCCTAGCACGTCAGTACTATCTAAATCGGCACCAAAGGTTGGTAATCGAACCCCTCACTTATTTTATCAAAATGTGTACTCATTCACATCATGATTGATAGCATAAAATCTCTGTTGATTCTCTAAGTTATTGGGATTGCATATATTATCGATTATGATTTGGTATTTTCTGCATAATTTGAGGGACTCCCACTTAGCTATGCTTTGGGATGAATTGTTAAACGGTGGGAATAGATGTTTCTACGGGTCTCCGTTGAAATTGAGTTATATAAGCTCATGTTGCATTATCTTGGGTTGCGTGGTGAAATTTCAAAGGCTAGTTTGAAAATAGACACGTTAAACTGATCGGTTAGATGAACAAAATCCACCGAACTGCTCGGCGGTTTGCCTAACGTCCCCATTTTGCCGTTAACTGAATACTTTATGTATTGATTAATCTGTTACTTTCAGCGGTCAGTTTAATTCGTGCAATGCACTCGGCGACTCGCCGAAAGATCCCTTATTCTCCCTTTATTTGCGCCCTTGTATCATTTGTACATCATTTTCAATGGATTAGCCTAACAGGACAAGAACCTCGCCAACTAGCTTGGCTAAGCGATTCCACACTCAGAAAAACCCTTTTGCTCCTGTTTGAATTACTATCTAACTTATCGTCGAAGTCTTTGCAGAAATGGCTAGACCAAAAGTCATAGGGAGAAATGATCCACCCAGGCACATAAGAGCACGAAAGTTTAAAAAAGAAGAAAAGAAAGCAGAGCTAGCTAGACAAAGAAAATATACCAAGGAAGCCAGGGCAAAGAGACGAATTCCCATCGACCCTAATGTGCCTCCATGGGATCGAAGTTTCATTAATGCAATACGGGCCTTTGAAACAACTCATGATATAGACCAGATTATTGCAGTTAATCTTGCTGTAGAGGCCAAGGCAAAGGCAAACAACGAGAACCAAAACAATAGTACTCTGGAGACATTGTTTTACTTCAGGGAGATGCATCGGGCACTGATGCCCTAGCAGATAGAGAGACTGCATAGACATGATCCTTCTTTACCTCTTTTATGTCTTATCTTTCTTCAACTCTGGATACTGTCATTATTTGCATTTGATGACAAATGCTTTTTATTTGTGGTGGGGTGAGGCCCACACCTTTTGTGCTGATTCTTGTGTGTGCTATTTGTGATTCCGTGTTTTGTATACATTTAGGTTGTATGTTTTTAATTGTATTTTTAAAACTGCTTTGCGATTGTTTGAGCTTGTGGCTCCGTTTCCATATACTTTTTTGCAAAATGTCCGTAAAAATTTGAATTTTTCGCACATTTCTACCACCTCTCATGTGTTGAATGTGGCTGTTCTTTTACAAGAATTTAAGTCTCGATTTTGACCAATACTGTAACACCTGACTTTTCGAAACGTCTAAAATTACTCGTATCTCAATGGAAAGACAAGGAGGATGGGTAATAAATTAAGAATGATGTGGTATTTCCTATTTTAAGTGTTCAAGTATTGCATCTCAAGTCTTGAAGTTAGGTAAGTGGCAAAATAAAAGTTGGCGGAAGTTATCGTAAGTTCCTTCTTAAAGATTTCTCTAAATTTGGGTCAAATGTCTTGGAGGTTATCTCCCAATCTATAAGGAGTTATGGGGCCCACGACCAACTAAATCTAAGTTCTACGAGTCTAGTTTCCAACGCATCAAACCATTTGTTCATACGACTTCAGAATAGAGAGATATTTGTGTTTTCGTGGGACTGCATAAGCAGGCACATGAGGTGGGGCCCTATGTAGGTGGAATGCTGCATATATCTTCTTCTTCGAACTGTTTCTTCATTTTTAAGCCAAGAACCAGAGAAATTAGAGAAACCCATTTCTAGGATCAAGTGAAGTATATATTTTATCGACTTAAGTCCTTAACAAAAGTTGTTCTACGCGTTGGGCTCATCATTGTGGTATAATTTGTTTTATCGATTTAGTAGCATATCACACTTTAGTGTTGGGACAACAAGGGTTTGAATATATTTGAAGGTTTTGAGGCATATTACAAACCTAAGATCGAGGTAAGACCCTTCTTTCATCGATTTTAGCTTTTATAAGCAACAAATAGCAATTTGCGACGGAAATACATATTTTTTTATCATATTGTCATGGTATCTTTTATTTTTGTGTGTTGATTATGGCCCTACCTTGTTGTCATATCGAGGGAGTTATGAGTAAAAGTCATTAGGCCACGTGAATTTAGCGAAAAAGGTATGTTAAGGCTATTCTCTTCTTACGGCATATTTCCTTAAAGCTTAGGAGAGATTTAATTAAGTTTTTATCGTTGTTATACTTGTAGCCATTATTGTTGATTGTTGGGTGCTCGAGTGGGTATAATCCTCTCTTATAAGGATTCTTATTCAGTAGTAGCGTTCTTATGTTGGACAAGACTTAGAGGCTATTTGTAGAGGTTGCTTATAAATAAATTGCTCGCTTTTAGCTGCTCGATTGTTATTGTTGCCTTTGGGCTATTATGGTTATCTGCAAGAATGTGATCTATACCTAAATGAGCTATGTTCTGCCAACAGGGCTATATTGATGCCTATAAGGGCTATGAGTTTCCTACAGGGCTATATTGATGCCTAGAAGGGCTATGAGTTGCCTACAGGGCTATATTGACGCCTAGAAAGGTTATGAATTGCCTACGGGGCCATGTTGTTGCCTAAGAGGGCTATAAGTTGCCTATATGATATATTGATGCCTAAGAGAGCTATGTGCTGACTACGGGGCAATACTATTGCCTAAGAGGGATATGTGACTGCCTACGGGGATAGGGGACTATCGATAGGGGTATATAGACTGATTGGCACCTTCTGGGCTTATGGGGGCCTGGGTAGGTGGTCTTATGTGTTGTTGTACCTGTCGAGATTATGGGGGCTTGGTTATGTTGTTGTTTTATTATTTTTGATAAGTTTAGATTAAGGAGAATGTCAGTACACTTATCTTATTCTTGATTTATTTATCAGATTATTTCAGTCTATCAGGGTACCTTCTCATAGTCTATTGCCTTTCATACTCTGTACATTATTTTGTTCTGACTCTCCATTGCCTTGGGGGTGCTGCATTCATGCATGCAGGTCCCGACAGACGATCGAGTAGACCTCCTCAGCAGCAGGATTGACTTTTATCCGGTTGGCTAGCCCATTTCCTCCGGAGCGGCTAGAGTTGGGAGGTTTGTTAGCTTTTGTTGTATATATTTTCATGGGTAGGCTAGGGCCCTGTCCCGCCAATCTTTACTACTCTTAGAGGCTTGCAGTCTAGTGTGTGGTGTTTATAGCTACGTTATGCCTATGCTGGCCTAGTTTGTTGGTTTGCTGAAGCTTGTTAGTTGTGTGATGCATTGTCTTGATATACCTGCTTTTAGTTTCGGTATAGAGATCATGGTGGCCTCGACAGCCTAATCAGGACTTCTGTGTTAGTTGGCTATTTCTTTATATGAACTCTTGGGAATAGCTGTTTCTTTTATGGATCTGTTTACAGGGGCCTTGCCGGTCGAGGGCTAAATTTTAAGCCGAGATATACTTATTTGTTTTCTTGACTGTTTGTGGGTTCCATGCGCTAGTAGCAAATGGTTCAACAGGCTCAGTCTGAGTTTTGGCATTAGGAGCCAGTTGCTCCCCTCGAGTTTGGAGCGTGACAAACTTGGTATCAGAGCAACGTCGTATCCTAGGGAGTCTTCAAGCCGCGTCTAGTAGAGTCTTGTTTATAAATGTGTTGTGCACCACATTAGATAAACAAGAAGTTGTTGGACATGTTAAAATGACTATCCTTCTTTTGCTCACCTCGCGCTATAGAGCGGTGTCTTAAGGGTTGAGGTTTCTGGCTTATAATTGGTATTTGTATGCAGATAGAGATGGCTGACTCGAGACAGACCACAACTAGCCAGGGACTATATATAACAACAGGCGAGGGTACTGGCAAGGTACCACTTGTGGAGGCAGCCCATTGTGAGACCCAGGGGGAGACATCCTATCAGCCCCCTATAGCTTCTCCACAGCTTCAGGAGCCTCCGAGGGCTACAGGACTTCCGGCTCCACCAACAGTACCACCTCTAGTTCCTCATATTCCATCTGATCAGGATTTCAAGAGTGCAATTTATATGTTAGCACAGTTAGTAGTTGCACAATGTCAACCAGTTGCGCCAGATGTTGCCGGACCTTCTGAAGGGCCCGAAAGTTCAAGAGTTCGTGAATTTCTTGCCTTGAATCCTCCACATTTTACAGGGACAGATCGCAGAGAAGACCCTCAACACTTTATTGATTAGTTTCATAGGATCTTTAGAGTCATGCATGCCTCAGCGACTGACTCAGTTGAGTTAGCAGCATTTCGATTGTGCGATGTTGCAGTATTGTGGTACGAGAGTTGGGAGAGATCTAGGGGAAAAGATGCATCCCTACCCACTTGGGATAGCTTTACAGAAGCTTTCATAGATCACTCTTTGCCTCGAGCGATTAGGGATGGCCAGGTGGACCAGTTTCTGAACCTCTGACAGGGCAGCATGAGTGTCCGAGAGTACGGGCTGACATTTGATTCATTGGCTAGATATGCACCAGCATTTATTGATACGATGCATGATAGGGTGCGTAGATTTGTGGGAGGGCTCGACTCAGACTATATTGATGCTTGTTCTACTGCTGCACTAAATGATAACATGGATATCTCACGGATTCAGGCCTTTGCATAGGGCATAGAGGATCACCGACATCTACAGTATACGAGTGAGAGGGTCGAGAGAGAGAGATAGAAGAGGGCTAGATCCGCTGGTTCACTGGGAGATTTTCAGGGTGGTCCCAGACCTCGATATTCTAGTAGGCCACCTAGACCTCCACTACAACAGTTTCAGGGTAGTAGATTTGATCGTCAGAGCCAGTCATGCCCAAGTGAGGGTTCACAAACATCAAAACTCTCAGTAGCAGAGGGGTTCAGGCCAGGCTAGGACAGCACCTCCGCATTGCGCTACTTGCGGTAAGATGCATTTTGGGAGGTGCAAACAGAGCTCCACAGGTTGTTATTCTTGTGGACAGGAGGGGATCGGGTGGAGAAACTGTCCGACCATAGGTCAGGGTGGTATAGGTCAGTCGACCAGGTCAGTAGTAGGTTCCTCCTTATTAGCACAATCTACAAGATGTGGACCCCAGACTTCAGCAGGTAGGGTAGAGGCAGAGGCAGAGATGGAGCATCTAGTTCTGGTAGTGACCAGAACCGTACATATTCACTAGCCGACCGACAAGACTTAGATTCATCACTAGATGTTGTGACAGGTACATTGATTGTTTGCTCCCATTGTGTTTTTTCTTTGATAGATCCTGGATCTACACTATCTTATGTTACTCCATTTATAGCGGGAAAGTTATGTATAGTAGCAGAGTCATTAGATCGACCCTTTATTGTATCTACACTAGTTAGTAAGTCTATTATTGCCAGGAGAGTGTATCGAGGTTGCACAGTAGAAATTATCGACCGTCAGACCTCTATAGACCCAGTAGAATTAGAGATGGTTGATTTTGATGTCATTATGGGTATGGACTGGTTAGCGTCTTGTTATGCTAATGTTGAATGCCGGACGAAGATTGTTAGATTCCACTTTCCAGGAGAAGCAGTTCTGGAATGGAATGGCGATACAACAACGCCGAAAGGTAGGTTTATTTCCTATATTAAGGCAAGGAGGATGATTACTAAGGGTTGTATTTATCATCTTTTTCGTGTTCATAATATAGATGCAGAGCCACCGGCTCTTTAGTCTATTCCGGTAGTTAATGAGTTTTTAGATGTATTTCCAGACGAACTTACTGGTATCCCTCCAGAACGAGAAATTGATTTTGCTATCGATATGCTACCAGGTACACAACCCATATCTATCCCTTCTTATAGAATGGCCCCTGCTGAGCTAAAGGAATTGAAGGATCAGCTGAAAGACTTGCTGGATAAAGGCTTTATTAGGCCTAGTATTTCACTATGGGGTGCACCAGTGTTGTTCGTAAGGAAGAAAAATGGCTCACTAAGAATGTGTATCAATTACCGACAGCTGAATAAGGCAACTATAAAGAATAAGTATCCCCTTTCGAGGATAGATGACTTGTTTAATCAGTTACAAGGTGCTAAGTGTTTCTCAAAGATTGATTTAAGATCAGGGTACCACCATATACGAGTTCGGGATAAAGACGTTCCAAAGACAGCTTTTAGAACTAGATATGGACACTTTGAGTTCTTGGTAATGTCTTTTGGATTAACTAATGCCCCAACAGTGTTCATGGACCTGATGAATAGTATATTCAGGCCATATCTAGACTTGTTTGTGATTGTATTTATTTATGATATTTTGGTGTATTCACGTTCAAAAGATGAGCATGCAAATCATTTGCGAGCAGTCCTTCAGGTTCTTCAAGACTGAGAACTTTATGCAAAGTTTTCTAAGTGTGAGTTATGGTTGAGCTCTGTGGCTTTCCTAGGCCATATTGTATCAGATGCAGGCATTACAGTTGATACACAGAAGATTGAGGCCGTAAAGACTTGGCCCAGCTATGACTCCGACTGAGGTTCATAGTTTTTTAGGGTTAGCTGGGTACTACAAAAGGTTTGTAGAGGGGTTTTCTTCACTTTCAGCACCATTAACGAAGTTGACTAAAAAAGAAGCTAAGTTCCAGTGGACTGAGGCTTGCGAGCATAGTTTCCAGGAGCTGAAGGACAAGTTGACATCAGTACCAGTTCTTGCATTGCCAGATGGTTCAGAAGGTTATGCGGTGTATTGTGATGCTTCTGGTGTTGGGTTAGGATGTGTTCTAATGCAACATGGTAAGGTTATCGCATATGCTTCAATGCAGTTAAGAAAGCATGAGAAGAGCTATCTGACCCACGATTTAGAGTTGGCTGCAATTGTGTATGCGTTAAAGATCTAGAGACACTATTTGTAAGACGTTCATGTTGACATCTTTACAGATCATAAGAGCCTTCAATATATATTTAGACAGAAGGAGTTAAATCTGTGATAGCGTCGATGGCTTGAGTTATTAAAACACTACGACGTGGATATTTTATATCATCCAGAAAAGGTGAATGTGGTAGCCGATGCCCTCAGTCAAAAATCTATAGGTAGTTTATCCCATTTAGGTGTTGAGAAGCGGGAGCTGGCGCTAGAGCTTCATCAGTTAGCTAGCTTAGGAGTCAGATTGTTAGAGGCAGATGATAGTGGGGTCACAATTCAGGATACAACCGTATCATCTCTAGTTGTAGAAGTAAAATCACGGCAACAAGAGGATCCTAACTTAGAGCAGCTTAGAGCCAAGACTAAGGATCAACAGTCTTTAGCATTTGATATAGCAGAAGATGGAGTCCTCAGATATAACAGTCGATTGTGTGTTCATATTGTTGCAGGGCTTCGACATCGAATTATGGAAGAGGCACATCATTCCCGTTATTCTATTCACTCTGGTTCGACGAAGATGTACCATTAAGGAGATTTATTGGTGGCACGGGATGAAGAAGTTGCTGAGTTTATGGTGCAGTGTCCTAACTGCCAACAGGTGAAGGTTGAGCACCAAAAGCCCGTTGGGCTAGTTCAGGAGATAGTCATTCCTTTGTGGAAGTGGGAAGCAATTAATATGGATTTTATTACAGGGTTACCTCGATCTCGTCGCAAGTTTGACTCTATTTGGGTAATTGTTGATAGACTAACAAAATCAGTCCACTTCTTACCAGTCAGGGCTACTTTTTCGGCTGAAGACTATGCAAGGCTCTATATTAGAGAGATTGTTAGGCTACACGGTGTCCCAATATCTATTATGTCTGATAGAGGAGCACAATTTACCGCCAATTTTTGGAAGTCCTTCTAGAAAGGATTAGGGACACATGTTAATCTTAGTACTGCCTTTCACCCTCAGACAAATGGCCAGGCTGAGCGCACTGACACTCGAAGATATGTTACGGGCGTGTGCGCAAGACTTTAAGGAAAGTTAGGATGACCACTTGCCTCTTATTGAGTTCGCATACAATAATAGTTATTATTCCAGCATTGGGATGACACCTTATGAGGCTTTGTATGGGAGAAATGTAGATCCCCCATTGGATGGTTCAAGGTAGGTGAGTCAGGGTTTATTGGACCCAACTTAGTTCAGCAGACAGTGGTCAAAGTTAAGCTCATTCGGGAGAGGTTGCTAATAGCTCAAAGCTGACAAAAGTCATACTTAGATGTGTGACGAAGGTACTTAGAGTTTTGAGTCGATGACTGCGTATTCTTAAAAGTCTCACCTATGAAGGGTATTATGAGATTTGGCAAAAAAGGCAAGCTTAGTCCAAGATTTGTTGGGCCATACCGGATCCTTCGGAGGGTAGGATGAGTGGCTTATGAATTAGAATTGTCTTCGGGGCTAGAATCTGTTCATCCAGTTTTCTATGTATCTATGCTACGGAAGTACGTAAGAGACCCTTCTCGGTTTGTCCCAATTGAGGATGTTCAGATCACAGAGGAGTTGTCCTATGAGGAAACTCCAGTTGCTATATTAGATCGGTAGGTCCGTAAACTGAGGACCAAAGAGGTGACTTCGGTTAAAGTATTTTGGAGGAACAAAAATAGAGAAGAGGTGACCTGGGAAGCTGAGGATGGCATGAGGTCCAAATATCCTCACTTGTTTCATACCCCAGGGTGATGGCATATCAATTTATATTAGGGCAGTAAGGTAAGATACATATCTGATTATATATATAAATATAGACTATTGCTTATTATTATTGTGGCTGTCGTTGTATATCTGCTCGCACTGTTATGGTGGAGCTATAGCGCTAACTATTTCTGTCGTCATGTGAGACGCCTAGGTTAGAAATTTTGCATTTCAGGTTCTTGGATAGTGACATTTACAAAGGATATACTGCCTAAATTTTGGTAACTCCTAATGACTGAACCGCATGACTCATATTTTTCATTCGAGGAAGAATATTTCTAAGGGGGGAAGGATGTAACACCCCGACTTCTCGAAATGTCTAAAATTACTCCTATATCCATGGAAAGGAAAGGAGGATGGGTAATAAATTAAGAATGATGTGGTATATCCTATTTTAGGTGTTCAAGTGTTGCATCTCAAGTCTTGAAGTTAGGTAAGTGGCAAAATAAAAGTTGGCGGAAATTATCGTAAGTTCTTTCTTAAAGATTTCTCTAAAATTTGGGTCAATTGTCTTGGAGGTCTTCTCCCAATCTATAAAGAGTTATGGATCGAATCGAAGGTCTACGAGTCTACTTTCCAACGCATCAAATCATTTGTTCATACGACTTCAAAATAGATAGATATTTGCATTTTCGTGGAACTGCACAAGCAGGCACGTGAGGTGGGGCCCTAGGTCGGTGGAATGTTGCATATATCTTCTTCTTCGAACTTTTTCTTCATTTTTAAGCCAAGAACCAGAGAAATTAGAGAAACCCATTTCTACGATCAAGTGAAGTATAGATTTTTTCGACTTAAGTCCTTGACGAAAGTTGTTCTACGCGTTGGGCTATAATTTGTTTTATCAATTTCGTAGCATATCACACTTTAGTGTTGGGACAGCAAGGGTTTGAATATATTTGAAGGTTTTGAGGCATATTACAAACCGAAGATCGAGGTAAGACCCTTCTTTCATCGACTTTAGCTTTATAAGCAGCAAATAGCAATTTGCGAAGGAAATACATATTTTTTTATCATATTGTCATGATATCTTTTATTTTTGTGTGTTGATTATTGTCCTACCTTGTTGTAGTATCGAGGGAGTTATGAGTAAAAGTCGTTAGGCCACGTGAATTTAGCGAAAAAGGTATGTTAAGGCTATTCTCTTCTTACAACATGTTTTCTTAAAGCTTAGGAGCAATGTAATTAAGTTGTTATCGTTGTTATACTTGTGACATTATTGTTGATTGTTGGCTGCTCAAGTGGGTATAATCCTCTTATCGAGATTCTTATTCAGTAGTAGCGTTCTTATGTTGGGCACGACTTAGAGGCTATTAGTATAGGTTGCTTATAAATAAATTACTCGCTTTTAGCTATTGGATTGTTATTGTTGCCTTTGGGATATTGTGGTTATCTGCAAGAATGTAATCTATGCCTAGATGGGCTATGTTTTGCCGACAAGGCTATATTGATGCCTACAGGGCTATATTGACGCCTAGAAGGGCTATGAGTTGCCTACGGGGCTATATTGATGCCTAGAAGGGCTATGAGTTGCCTACAAGGCCATGTTGTTGCCTAAGAGGGGTATGAGTTGCCTATATGATATATTGATGCCTAATAGAGCTATGTGCTGCCTACGGGGATATACTATTGCCTAAGAGGGATATGTGACTGCCTACGTCGGATAGAGGACTATCGAAAGGGGTATATAGACTGATTGGCACCTTCTGGGCTTATGGGGGCCTGGGTAGGTGATCTTATGTGTTGTTGTACCTGCCGAGCTTATGGGCGCTTGGTTAGGTTGTTGTTTTATTATTTTTGATAAGTTTAAATTTAGGAGAAGGTCAGTACACTTATCTTATTCTTGATTTATTTATCGGATTATTCCAGTATATCAAGGTACCTCTTCATAGTCTATTGCCTTCCATACTCTGTACATTATTTTGTACTGACACTCCATTGCCTTGGGGGTGCTGCATTCATGTATGCAGGTTCTGACAGATGATTGAGTAAACCTCCTCAGCCGCAGGATTGACTTTTATCCGATTGGCTAGCCCCTTTCCTCCGGAGTTGCCAGAGTTGGGAGGTTTGTTAGCTTTTGTTGTATATATTTTTATGGGTAGGCTGGGGCCCTGTCCCGCCAATCTTTACTACTCTTAGAGGCTTGCAGACTAGTGTGTGGGGTTTATAGCTAATCTATGTACATGATAGCTTAGTTTGTTGGTCTGTTGAAGCTTGTTAGTTGTGTGATGCATTGTCTTGATATACCTGCTTTCTGTTTCGGTATAGAGATCACGGTGGCCTCGACGGCCCAATCAAGACTTCTATGCTAGTTGGCTATTTCTTTATATGAACTTTTGGGAATTGTTGTTTCTTTTATGGATCTGTTTATAGGGGCCTTGCCGTTCGAGGTCTAAATTTTAAGCCGAGATATACTTTTTTGTTTTCATGACTGTTTGTAGATGCCATGCGCTAGTAGCAAATGGTTCAGCAGGGTCAGCTCGAGCCTGAGTTTTGGCATTAGGGGCCAGTTGCGCCCCTCGAGTTTAAGGCGTGAAAAATATCGATGACTTGAATATTGCTCTCAATTGAACGAACATGAACGTGCAGCTGCGACGAGACCAAATGAATTTGCATAGACAATATGTGAACTCTTCGCATCTCGTTTTGATTAGCCATTTACCGAATTGACTTTCTCTTGTGATGATCGTTGCACACTAGCGAAAGTGTATAGTCTTGTTTGGCTTTAGTGTCGATGTCGTGTGTGATGAGCTTACTTTGAATCTTGCATGAATAAACCTAGAATTTGCCCTATTAGTATGATTGATTTTGTAAGGTGTGCTCTTGAAATGATCTTAGGGAACTTCAAAGAGTGTGAGCCAATTTGACATATACTTCTTTTGTGACCTACCCGTGAGCGTGCGAAACTTTTTTGAACACCCTTTGAGCCTTACCTTTCTTTGGAAGAAACTTTATGAAAACTAGATATTTCTTAACCCATCACCCATAATTCTCAAGAAGTTGTGGTTAGTTTGAATAACCAACTTAAACCAAAAGCCTAAGTTGGGGGTGTGGTGAAAAGAGAAGGCAAATCAAGAAGTGCAAGAAAGCCCCTCTTACCCATGATTTTAAGAAAAATGGAACCCCTCCATATATATAAAAAAAAAAGACAGAAAAGAAAAAGAAAAAGGATGAAAAAGAAAGTTATGGAATAAAGTACAAAAGAAATAGGGTCTCCTAACAATTCATGTGAAGCGAATAATAGGATGACTCATGAGCACTAAAGAAAATAAGGAAGGAAAAGGGAAGGAAGTGTTGTGAGCACCACATTCATGAGGATCTTTAGTCACTAAGACTAAATGACCATACATTTGCACTCAACCTCATTACAAGCCTTAGAAAGACCTTTTTGATCTTGAGCAAGCCGAACCGAAGGTTGGTTGGAAAATAAGGACAAACCTATGGGTGAAAACATTCATTGTGTTCCTCTTTTTGAGTGTGAGCGTTGCATCTGATTCTTGATCTTAAATTGATTTACCCATGTGCGTGAATATGGAATCATTCTTTGTGTGAGGGCATTCAGATACTGTTGTTGAGCTTGAACTTGCATTAGTAGCAAGTATCGTGAGCATGAGAAATATTTGGTAGTAGTGTGTCACAACTTGAATCTTTGAGTACACAGTTGATCTTCGCATAAGTAATTTGAGTCTTGTTGTGTATGTTCATAATTTAGTTTTGTGTAGCACTATTTGAGACACCTTGTTGAACGACTGAATTTGAGTTTGCTTGAGGACAAGCAAAAGTTTAAGTTGGGGATGTTGATGAGTCCACAAATTTGACTCATTTAGGGCTTCATTTTGATAGAAATTGTGTCCTCAAATGTTTATTTTGTCTCAATATCTGATGAAAACTCTTAATTTTTAGGTATTTTAAGTTTTGGTGGAAGCATGGACACTTAGGCGCAAAAGGAACAAAAAGGCTGAAAAGAACGAAGAAGTTGAAGCCTGCATATCGCCAAGCAAACTTGGCGACTAGCAGAAGGGACGCACTCCGCCCTTTGCTCCAGTACGCGAAGCCCTGAGGGAGAAGGATCAAAAAGGCGATGAAAGGAGCAGTCGGCGATTGCCAAATAGTTCTGCAAAGCAGTACTATATCGCCCAATGACAAAGAGCACGACAATGCTGAAGGCTAGTGCAAGACGGCGACAAACTATACCAAAGGGCGAATCGCCGAGTTAATCAGCGATTCCGACTAACCTTGCCGAAAGATTCGACAACACTATTTTATGAAGTCTATAAATACTAAACTTGTTTTTAATTTTTAGGGAGTCGAACATTAATTTTAATTTCCAGAATATAATAGTACTTTTTGGATATTTTCTCTCAAGTTTGGAGAGGGTTTTGGGAGACTTGAAGAAAGAAGGAATTCATCTTCCCCAAGTTGGAAGTGGGTCTTCTCCATTCTTCTTCCTTTGCTTAAATCAAGGTTTAATTTCTTATACCCATTTGATTTTAGTATCATTTTTGGTGTATTTTGTTATTTCTTGATGTGTGGCTAAAACCCCCTATTCTTAGGGTGTGATTTAGCAAATATGTGTTGATATTGTTGTTGGGTCTTGCTTGCTGATAGGATATATTTATTTTATTGGTGATTTCACCTAGTGGTTGTGGTTTAATTTAATGGGTTTGTAGTTGCAAATACAAAACGACCCATGTGTTTTCGGCTTGCCCGAGAGGGAGGTCACAAAACAAAGACTGCTAGACTGATGGCCTAAGGAATGGGTCGACATGAGGTTCAGCTAGAGAGGGTGAGCCCTAGTCCCATATCCTAACACTCAGATCGAGAGAGTGAGTGGGGTAAGGCGTAGGCTGGCCTTCATGCGGCAAATGGGTGTCCAAGAGGAACGCATTTGAAACGGGGTAAGTTGCCCGAGAGGGAACTTATTTCCATCTAAAGCTTAGCCTAGTCACTGTTATCTTTCAATTTCCTATCGAAGGCATGTACCCAATGATTTATCTCAACTTGTATTGTGTTCACACCCTAAGAACTCTTCCTCATACTTGATTTTATTGTTATTTTTGTTGTTTTTACTACTTGTGACAAAAAATCCAATTGATATTTGACACTTTTGTGTCACCCCCCTTTGATTTATTATGTTTTAATCGTTAATATCTTTAGCTACGACTAGTTAGAACTAAATTTTATTTTTCTATCAATTCTCAAAACCACTCCCTTGGGACACAACCCCAACCTTTAGTTGGGTTACTATATTATTGACGATCGTAGACACTCGTACCGTAGGTTAGTGTCGTTGGTCACGATAAGCATCGCTATACCACCCAATGTGAGGGATAACTTATTCCGGTACTAATTTATAATTCTGGGATAAGTTATCCCAAGCTTTGCAACCAAACAAGGAAATAAAAGGTAATTAAAATTTATCCTGGGATTAACTCTCTTTATCCATCACACCAAATGGCCCCTACCAAACTTAAGATGAAAGTTCTATTTGTAAGGAAAATAAAAAAAAAGTTTCATTTTTAAATACATAAGGTACCAATACCATCATAGGAATGCACACACAAAACTATTTAAGCTAAATAAGATGGAAGTTTTTTTTTTAAAAGAATAAATAACTAAAAGTTGCAAAGAAAATATAAAAAAATTAAATAAAATGAAGGATATTTCTGTAAAAAAATAATTGTCCTTAAAATTTATGTAATGCGTATTATTTTGAATACAACAAACCAAAACTCAATAAGAAATAATCTTAGTATAACTTATCTTATCATAACTAGTCACATCATATACTAATTTCATCAAAACTTGTATTCAAACTAAACGGCCCATAGAAATAGGTTATATTTATCTTCCATTATAAGTTTTCAATATATTTGCTTTTTTCCCTCATATTTTAAGACTATAAATCTATAATTATCTTTATATACTAAAATAAAAAAGAAAAATATATATATATATTTATCCTTACAACAACATTAAATTGACGCATTCAGCATATTCATCTTTTCATCTAACTTTAGAACTATATTAACCCTGCACTCTATAAAGCAAACTACCCATATAACATTAAATTCTAATGGCCATATAACATTAAATTCTAATGGCCGACAACGAAAAAAGCAAATTACTCGTGACAATATTAATTGATATATGAGTTGTTATAAAATCATTTATTACTAGCAAATTTGATGTGAAAACTTAAAAAAAAGGTAAATAATCAGCTACAATCATTATGAAATATATTAATAATCTGAAATTATTTTTAACATTAGTTTATATAAATTAACGCGTGGTTAATTTTAAAAAATATCAATATAGTGTTCATAAATTTCACTTTTTGACTTTTAATAGAAAACTATAACTAATTACAATTTTAAATGAGTGGGATAAACTTAACATTTGTTATTCACTATAAGTTAAAGTTATATCGCGGGAATAACTATTACTCTTATCTGAATAATAGAAATTGAGTCTTCTTATGAATATATTTGTATTATTGTAAATATCTATTATATGGATTCCTTTGGAGAAATATAAGGATTGCTACATAGGGATCAAGTCAGTTTTCCTCTATAAATAAAAGAAAAATCACCCCACATATCTATTTAAGGTTTTACTTCATTGTAATTGATCAGAGAATATACTTCAATCCATTAATATACTTCAAGAGGAATAAGAAGTCTTCCCTACTATTTTGTCCTTCTTCTTACTCTATAGTTTTATAATTGTTTTAATTAGTTTATACGATATTTAAGTGATGAAATCTTATCCACCGTGTATGAACATGCACATGTATATTCAGTTCACGCAAAGAAAACTTAGCTAGGAGACTTTTAACGACGAATTAGTTAGGGATTACTGATAAATGAGGATAATTGAATAATTGTATGTCATGAATCACCTCTTGTTGTATGATTGTGAGAATATACATTGTGAT
Source organism: Solanum gracilifrons (assembly GCA_029582605.1). Lineage (NCBI taxonomy): Eukaryota > Viridiplantae > Streptophyta > Magnoliopsida > Solanales > Solanaceae > Solanum > Solanum gracilifrons. The sequence goes on along the minus strand of JAJOOH010007331.1, from coordinate 19,032 downwards.
TGTGATTATGGTTTGTTGATTGGATCAGGTGTTACGTTCCGGCACACTAACTTGGATCGGTTGCCACGTTCCGGCATAAATATGGGATCGGTTGCCACGTTCCAGCATAAATATGGAATCGGTTGCCGCGGTCTAGCATAAACATTGGATCGTGTACCACGAACTGATATACTAACAATTTGAGTTTGGGTTCCATGAAAGGACCATTGAATTGGGTTATGTGAGAGGACCATTGAATTGTGTTATGTATCTACTTGTGTTTATTACGTTCATATCAAGTGATGATTGAGGTTGAAATACTGTTTGTTGCTCTAAAATGATAAGCAATGGGTATTACTGAGAACGTGGAATGCTACATTGATCTTGAAAAGATGACTAATATTGTATATGTTCGGTATATGCCTGTTTTATAATGTTGTGGTTACTTGCATGTGTTTCACTTATTGGGATAGCCGCGTGATCCTACCAGTACACTGTGGTTGTATACTGATACTGCACTTGCATGTTCTTTGTTGAGTACAGGGCATCTTCATGCAGCTATTGATAGACCTCAGCTAGGTGACTGTTGAGCGTGATCGGATTCAAGGGTGAGCCAGTTCTTTCAGGCGTCCATGTATCTTTCTTGTTTAAGTCCTCTCTTTTCAGACTCAGACAATTTATTTAAGGTGTTTGTTTAGTTTCGGGGTTGTACCCCTTGTTCTTAGACTTTTCTTAGACTTGTCGTTAGTAGAGTTTTGGTACATTGACTTTCAGGTTCTAGGGGTTGTTCTTCCGCATTAGTTTGGCTAGTTTGTTTAAACCTTTGGAGTTTATGGGAACTTCGTATTTCTTTTTGTCATTTGAAACTGCTTCCGTATCTTTAAATGCATAGTTTTTGGTTAAGTTGTTTAGTCTGGGTTGTAGTAATGGTTCTCCCACCGGAGGGTTAGTGTTGGATCCAATCACGACGATCTGGGTCATTAAAAAAGTTAGTATCAGAGCCTTAGGTTCGTTGATCTCATTATACCAAAACGAGTCTAATAGAGTCTTGCGAAAGGGTACGAAGATGTCCATACTTTTCTTCGAGAGGCTATAGGACTTTAGGAAAAACTCACTTCTTTCTACTCCTTCATCTATTACTTGAATCCAATTGGTATCTAGGTGATACAAATTGGTATCTTTCCTCATTCACTCTATGGTCCGAACTAGGGCAACAACAGTGGTAACACCATCACTAGCAAGAGAGGATGGGTATAGACTACTGACTGTTGAATAGGATCACCATTCAGAACAAGTATTCACTGCTTCGGATAAATGATCTTTTGACCAGTTGCAGGGGCATCAATTTACATTTTTCTCTTGTACTGGGAGACCAATAATGGTCATCTATGGAACAAACTAATTTAGATATCGGGCTTGTTTGTGAGTTGTAACTTGAAAACTGTAAATGTGAAAGTTGAATTTGCTTGGACGTGATGATATGATCATGTGCATAATAAATGTGGGTTTGATTTTTTATATGTGCAATATGGTGGCTGAATTGATTGAAACTATGCAAGTTTTAAATGTTGAGTATTGTGAAACTTGATGTGAAAAGAAGGTCACGACTAAGTTCGATGCAAGGGTCTAGATAATGTACGAGGTGATTCGTAAGAAAGATCTGGATGTGTCTTGCGCTTGTGTAATAACCGCGTGAGTGTCTGGGTGTATCCTAGGGATGTATGGGTTATGGTGTTGAATTAATGAGAATGAGTTGGATTGTGTATCGTTGGATTGACTCGATGTAGACAATGATTATCTTAGTTCAGAGGATTATCCTAAGTTGCTCAGTAAAGCTGAAACCCATTGGGAGATTTAGAAAAGAGAAAACCCCCAGAAAAAACTTATTGCCGAGTACTGTTTCCATCCAAGCCGCTAGGCGGGATGATTTCCGCCAGAGCAGAAATTCCCCGCCAGAGCAAGACAGGGAGAGACAAAACATCAGCCAGGTCTCCTCTGTTTTTCCAAGGTCTCCTTATAGAACCTGAATCAAATCCGAACTAACCCCTGCAATTCAATCAGTGAATCGAGGATAGACTATAAAACCTTGTAATAAATCGAATGCTGTAAAAAATAGCAAAAAAACTGGCATCCATGTGATTACATAAACAAGAGAGGTGTGTGGAATTTTCTAAGTGTGAATTTTGGTTGAGTTCGGTTGCGTTTTTAGGGAATGTAGTTTCAAGGGAAGGGTTAATGGTAGATTCCCAAAAGATTAAAGCATCCAGGAATTGGGTCCGACTTAGTTCTTCAACTAAAATTAAGAGTTTTTGTGGGCTTGCTAACTACTATCGTCGCTTGTGAAGGGATTAAGGTCAGATTTGCAGATTCAAGGTTATAGGTGACAACATTCAAAAAGTTTTGGTAAGGGATGGTTAGGTAATGAACGCCATTACTTTGGAAAATGCATTTTGTATTGTTGTTATAACGTGTATGGGTTTTTTAGAAAATGATAAAATTAAGTTATGTCATTTGAGGTTCGAAGTTATACTACGATTTCGTGGATTGTTTTGATATCAAGAAGAGGCCAGGATACGACTGCTCCAATAACAACGAGGTTTACTTGGTTAAGTTATTAAATGTGTTACAATTGTGGAGAACCGGGCATATGAGGAGCAAATCAGCGAGGCCATGAAGGCCGCGGAAATGGTAATACGGGTAGAAGAGTAGTGTATCCAGACAAGGAGGTTGCCCGTCAAGATGACAGGGCTCAATTTTATGCCTTTCCAGGCAAGACCGAGGCTGAGGGTCTGATGCAGTGATCACAAGAACTATTATTGTTTGTGATCGGGTGGCTAATGTGTTGTTTGATCCAGGTTCTACTTATTCTTATGTGTCCGTACGATTTGCCTCTGAATTTTATATGATTTGTGATATACTTGATGCCCCCATCCATGTTTCAACCCCAGTTAAAGAGTCAGTCATACTCACCCATGCATATCGTGTTATCCTGTTGTGTTTATGGATTTTTAGATTTGGATTGATTTGGTTATGCGGGATATCACTGGCTTGGTATAATATTAGGCATGACTTGATTGTCACCCTATTATGTTGTGCTTAATGGTAATGCTAAGTCAGTAACTCTAGAGATCCCGGATAGGGAATGGTTAGAGTGGGAAGGGGGTACAAACCTAGGTCAGCTAAGGTCATATCTGTCATGCGGAGTAGAAAACTAGTGGGGCGGGATTGTTTGGCGTGATTAGCTCATATTCGGGATGTTGAGGTTGAATCCCCCTCTATTGAGTCTATTCATGTGGTGTCAGAATTGAGAGAGCTTAAAGCTCAAATACAAGAGCTTTTTTATTAAGGTTTCATCCCTCCTAATGCTTCCCCGTGGGGTGTTCCTGTTTTGTTTGTTAAGAAGAAGGATGGTAGTATGAAGACAGTTGATTATATCTTAAGCCATTAATGGGTGGATTAATACCGGGATCACAAGCTTATGGATAAAGAAATTCCCATTGAGTATACTTGGATGAAGGCAATCGAAGTATTTTAGTAAGAAAGTGCGCATAAAAATTGGGTTAGTTTTTTTAATTTGATGGGTATACATGAGTTTAATGTGTCGGGTTGACGAAAATTTTGACTTGTGGTGATAGTCAGGGTTGACTGAGCATAAGGGTAATAAGAGTTTGTGATGGAATGCAACTATATAATAAAATTGGTTGGCAACTATTGAAAAAGACTTGAGGAAAGAGTGTACAAACATTAGCTCGAGTGTGATGATAAGTGTTTGGTTCTTGTTTCTGAGTTTAGTAATGAGTATTATTAAAATTTTAGCGAATATATTGTAAGATCGATGGAGATGCGATGAATGATAAACGAAGATCCATGAATTCATAAAAAACCTTCAAGGTACAAGCTAATGTTGATAGAGAAAGGGATTGTGTTATACGAGGGAAATTATAATTTAGATTTTTCATTGTAAGTCTACATTCGGGGTGATGTATTTTGTCAAGGTATGAATTGGCAAGGTGAGAAATGATCAATTGTATTCGATATTGAGAAATTGAAAGGACTTACACCTGGGTTGAGTTGTAAGTTTACTACTATTGATTGATAAGTACCTAAGAAATGTATCATTTTCAAAAGTGTTGGTTTATAATAAGGTAAATGGTCAGAGTGGTTATGATGGTTGTTAGTATTGTGAGTATGATTCACTAGCTATGCTCTAGTGTGTTTTCACTTTTGTGGGTGGATCTCTAGTGGTGGATCAGGGGTACCAAATCATGCGATGTTCTCTTGGTTGAGTGGGAAGATTGGGAAATTTTTGTTATTCCGAATGACATAATTGGTGTTGTCATAGAGTTGTTAAATTATTTTAGTGGTTCAACACGTACCACTTTCTTATGAGAATTCATAGAAGAGCTGCTCTGTTGGATCATGGTTGTTCGACAATCTTAATATTCGTCTAGTCTTTGAGGTCATGTATTGATTGTGTGTGGATGAATGCGGGGATCCTTGGGTCTAATTCTACTGTTCTTAAGGGTAATCTACAATCATAATTGCTAAATCTAGCATTTGATAGTATTGTTAGAGGGTTGTATGCTTGGACACATCCCTCAATAAGTATCTGATGTCTAAAGATCAAATGTTATAACTTAAGCTCATGGAAATTTATGTTGTGAGAAGGTGATGTTGATAAAAACTATGATTGGTTGAGTATTATGAGTGTGTGTTTGTTGGTTCAGGTCCACCTCTAATTGTAGCGAGTAATGATTTAGAATTTTATCATGCTTATGTGAGAAAGGATTAGTCCTGATGATTGTGTCAAGGTCCTTGATAACATGTGGCAGACATGAGTACGATCAACTTTAGTGGTTCTTGAGAATAGCTTTTGTTGTAGTTAAGTTTACAAAGAACAATAATTGACACTCTAGTATTGTGATGACTTCATTGAGGCATTGTATGAGACGATGTGTAGATCACCCATAGTGTGGTTTGGGGCTGAAGATGTAAAACCTTTGGGAGTTGATTTGGTGAAGGATGCTCAAGATAAGGTGAGAAGTATCCAAGCTAAGCTTCTAGCAGCCCATAGTTGATAGAAAAAGTATACGGGACAAGTATCCCCAGTGGTTCAACGATTCAGATACTACTCTACTCTTATTTTAGCCAGTCTTTCCTAGTTGATCACTCGAGGGCGAGTGATAGGTAAATTGATATCTGTTGTAACGACCTCATTCCGTCGTTAGGGAAAAGCCAATGGGGAAAGAATTGGACTAGAAAAACTTTTGAGTAATAACTTGAAGTTTCCTAGCCTAGTCCAAATTTGGACAAAATCAGAGTCAGACGAGCCTAGGAAAATATGGTAATGAATGAGAAGTGTAATAATGAAATTGATTGTGTGAGTGGATAGCTAAGACGTTAAGGAACCCATACGACTTTATGGAATTGAATTCGAGCGAGTAGAACTCCCGGAATTGAATTCGAGCGAGTAGAACTCCCGGAATTGAATTTGGGCAAGTAGAACTCTCGGAATTGATCTTAGCGTGAATGAGTGTTTTCTATGTGTCGTGGGATGAATGTGTGTTGTGAAATGGGTTTTGGAGCTCTTAATTTGACATTTTATTTCTGTGCAAGACGCTGTGGAGGGATTATTCCCACAAGGGTGGAGCCGATGTATCGGGCTGGGGGCCGCCATAGCGCGACAGTCGCGATTTAAGTTGAAAATAAACCCCAAAATCGTTTTATTCTGCAAGTTTCGACTTTGAGAGCTAGGAGATGACCCCAGGTGCTTTCTTGAAAGTTTTTCACCATTATTGAGGCTAAAGGTAAGGTTTTAACTCCCCGAATTCATTTTTTCGATCCGTAGAATGTAAATTCATGGGTGATTATTGATGGGGGAGGATTTTGATCTGGAAATTTTGGTGGAAAAATCCCTAATCTGGGTATTAGGATCTTGTGTTTGGTCTAGGGTAATTGAGTTTGTTATAATCCGAATAATTAGACTTTTGTTAGTTCATCCTTGCGTATATTAATTGTTTGTAGACCTAGAACAAGCGGAAAGAATTCGGAAAGGGAAGATTCAAGTGCCTAGGGGGATTCAAGCTTGGATTCGAGGTAGGTGATGGTTGTGATTTCATGTTGGTGTGATATATATTTGTAATTGCTCATTATAATGCATGTATGTATGCGAATGTTGCATTATTGATCACCCTAATCGTAAATGAGGATTGTTGCTCTCAATTGCACACGCAAATGTACGCGGTTGCTCAAGTAATATAGTGGCTCTTAAAAGTACCAGATTATTGAACCCAAAGGACTTGCCAATTAACTATTTTTACTAAATTATACTGATCTAATTATTTATTTAAGAGAGCCAAAAGAGAAGAATGCAAGAACAAAATAATAAAATTACTTACAATAGTTGGAAAATCCCAGGGCTACAGCATATACTGAATATCATGTATCATATTATTGGCTTAAAATTAATCTCAGTTGTTAAGTTATTAGTTTATAGGATTGATGATATGATCCGGGTTATACGCCTCTCGTTGCCTACCCCAGTTAGCTATCTAACTATATCGTTGAGGGGGGATAAATAAACAAACTGACGAGGTTTTGTATTTCATCCTATTTCGTAACCATGCAAGGTGTTCGTATGGGCATCACTCATGAACACTAATCACCTCAATCTAATGGGTGGACCGAGCTCTCTATATTCTCTGGTCTACCTAATCCCTCCTCTCTCGATTTTAAGATTAGACAATGTATTTATCTTATGGTGATCAACCATAAAATACTAAAACAAGAATATAGAAGTAACTTATAATGACAACCAAGAATTAATTCATAAACATTAAATAATCAACATTGAATCCGTAGCTACAGCCCCAGAACAAGAGTTTTAGCTACTAATGTCTAAGAAAACAAGAAGAAGAAAAGAACCCTAAAAAGTATTGACAACTTTGTCTTCAAAAGTGCCTCCTCCTTACTCTATATTCGTTGTCCAATAATTATTTATCTGGACTATTTATAGATGTTGAAAACCCTAAATAAAATAATTGTGTCCAAAACAAATTGGAAAACCAAAACCAAGCGGAATAAGAATTCCTCTCCACGTGAACCGCCTCAAAAGTTTTCACTATAGCTTCCGTCGCTGAGTGACACGTGGCAGGACTTTTATTCGCTGAATCGCCATTAGCAATTAGCAATTTGCAATTTGAAATCTTTGCACTATATATATTATATATTATTATATTAAATGTAATTCATCTAGCTACCTGCTTGATTTCCTTCTTCAACCTTTCATATTTAATTTGTTTTAGCTCCAAATTTCTTCAACTTTACACCAATTTACTCCTACAAAGAAATACACTATTTAGCCCAATCCATACAATTCATGCTAAAAAAGAATAGATATAAATAATAAATGTGAGACAAATAATGATTAAAAATATGTATTTTTGGCCTCATATCAGCACCCCACACTTAAAATTTTGTTCGTCCTCGAGCAAACATAAAACCTCATCTCAAATACATGATACTAGGAATGTCATCACTTTGGTTAATACAAACAATTAGGTCATATACAAATTTTAAAACGTCAAGTACACTTCTCAATCATTATGCAAGACATCCAAATAAACAACAAACCTCTAACCTCCTAACCTCAAAGAAGGACTTTGAACTCATTGAATTTAAGCTTGCTCACCTACTCTCATCAAAGAAAGCTAATAAAATCACCTATCTATCATGAAACAAGTGCCCTCACAAAAAGAAATAGTCCACACACCCAATTCAAAAGATTGAATATAAATTAAGGACTTCATATCAAGAACAACTCTCACACTCACAAATAAAATTCACATGTATGCACAAATAATCATAGGCTTTCCCATAATGTACATCTCCACTAATTAAGCATGCTTGAATAGAATCAAATAGGACTTTAATAGGTTGTAATGTAGGCTAGGGGACAGGTAGAAAAACTATATAATAGTGACTTACACTTCCTTAAGCACTTTGCACTTTAAGACTTCATCACTCATTATTTTCTTCTGTTTATTTTCAGCCCTTTTTTCAACAATTATTTTACAAGTAATTCTCATCATCTCAAGAATGCTTCAATCTTCTTCTTCTTTTTTTCTCTTTTTTTAAAATTTTTTTTTCTTCATAATAGCCACCCTCAACTTACATAATTTACATGCGTTAAGGTGCACGATGTCCTTGGAAGGACCAGGGTCATCATCAAGGTAACTTCTTTTGTTCATCTTTTTTTTTCTTTTTTTTTACATCACATTCTTTCAAAGAGGGCTTTTTAAGAACTTTGTAGCTATCATTGATTATCTTTTCACTCAACCATTCCTTTTTCTCAAAATTGATAACTAGAATAAGTCTATGCTATAATGCTTAAGGAAGCAAGGTGCAAAAACTAGGGATTCAACAAATAGTCAAGGGAAAAATATGGCTACCAACAAAAGGCTATAGGCTCAAAAAGGCTAACTAGTGATATAATATCTGAAAAGACTAAAATTTACCAGACAAATCAAAAAATTCCTATTATCATCTCCTAAGCAAATCAACACTTTTTTATTTCGCTTCAATAACATGCAGGGAAAGTTCTAGACTAAAATGCAAAACATGGAATAAAGAAATTCTCACCACACATGGCACAAGTATCAATCAAGATTGATCAATTCCACTTCTAAGAGAGACAGAATCATAACAAACTACAAAATAAAATAAATTATATACAAAGTCACAACCATGAGCTTAGGTGTCAAAGAGTCTGCATTTTTTTTTATCAAGCATTCACAAGAAAGTACTACTAAAAAATTAGACCTAAATAGCAAGTATCACACCACTCAAAAGGGTCTTTTTTGTCTCTCAAAAAAATAAAAAATAAAAAATTATTCCTAAAAAAAAAGCACTCGGTTCAAAGGGACTATCATCAGGAAAAGAACCAAAAACAAAAGCATAGGAACCCATCCTAAAAAAATAAAAAAACTCAATAAAACAATAAATACTAGGAATTTATTCCTCCACCCCACACTTAAAAAAATGTTATGTCCCCAAAGAATCAAATAAAATTTAAAAACTAGGGTTAGAAAAATTTCCTCATGCCTTTAAGCCTAGCTAGTAGCATGTTCTCTTTATTTTCATCAAGGGTCGTCACCCTTCACTTAAGCTCAAACGTGCTCCTTAGCTCCAAATTTTGAATACTCAAACTTATCCAAAACCTATAAAAACCACACAAATAATAATAATAATAATAATAATAATAAATAAAAATAAAAATAAGAAGTTACACTATAAATTGGGTTGCCTCCCAATAAGCGCTTAATTTAACGTTGTGGCACGACACAAATAAGTTCACCACTTTTCTTTCCACTTTGAACTTATGAATTGTACCCCTAACTTTGCATCTATTTTTCTGCTCCTCTCAAGGGGTGGTGGTATAAAGATAAAAGAACCAAGTAATATAGGTCGCATCTTGCACTTTTTGGCCCTTATGTGAGGAATATTCGTTTGTCTACGTGGACTACAAAACCTTATGATGTAGGGGCCTTGTTCCCCATCTATACAGTTCTCCATTAGTTCAGATGACTCGAATGATACATCAACATCTAAACATAATGTTGAAAAGTGATTTGAATGGGGTCCAATACGTCCTTCTTCCAAACTTACACCAATTGCAACATGCTCAGTTTAATACTCTTTCCCAAATGTGGCATCTTCATGAAAAGTCTGATTGCATTGCATCTCCTCCCGTTTTAGATCCTCAATTTGACTTCAGAGTGCCTTTTCAGTATCACAAAACTCATAATTGGATTGTTGAGCGTCAAAGGCAGCAATATTTGCATTCAATTCATTGCTTAAGTTCTGAGTATGCAAGAAAAACATATTAACATCTTGAAAGTGCTCCATTTTTCTATCTATAAGGCGTGACATCACATATATAATTCTCCTACGATGCTCTTCATATTCCTCTATTAATTTCCTGCAAGATTCCATACTATCAAAGGAACAAAGATTATTAGCATCTTCATGAGAGGATTTTGGAGTAGGGTAGCAACACACGATGCAACCGACCTATATCCCCCTACAAAATTCACAAGATAGAGATGGTGCACACAAGTCTCCCTCAGGAATATAATTACATTGTTGCCAAAAGTGAGCTCATTTGCAGTAAAGACAAGGTCTTACCACTTGTGAATAATCCTCATTCCCGCTCATCCGAAGAAAAGTATTAATTAGTAGGAAAAAATATGTATCAAAATAAATAAACAAATAAATAAATAAATAAATAAAAAGAAAAAGTATAACCTAGAAGAATAGTTAATTTCCAAGTCCCCGGCAGCGGCGCCAAAAAACTTGTTTCTCACAATTGCACACGCAAGTGTCGCGGTCGCGCAAGTAATATAGTGACTCTTAAAAGAACCAGATTATCGAACCCAAAGTACTTGTCAATTAACTATTTTTAATAAATTATACTGATCTAATTATTTATTTAAGAGAGCCAAAAGAGAAGAATGCAAGAATAGTTGAAAAATCTCAGGGCTGCAACATATACTGAATATCATGTATCATATTATTGGCTTAAAATTAATCTCAGTTGTCAAGTTACTGGTTTATAGGGTTGATGATATGATCCGAGTTATACGCCTCTTGTTACCTACCCCAGTTAGCTATCTAATTACACCATTGAGCGGGGATAAATAAACTAACTGACGAGATTTTATATTTCATCCTATTTCGTAACAAAGCAAAGGTGTTCGTCTGGGCGTCACTCCTGAACAATAATCACCTCAATCTAATGGGTGGACCGAGCTTTCTATATTATTTGGTCTACCTAATCCCTCATCTCTCGATTTTAAGATTAGACAATGTATTTATCTTATGGTGATCAACCATAAAATACTAAAACAAGAATATAGAAGTAACTTATAATGACAACCAAGAATTAATTCATAAACATTAAGTAATCAACATTGAATCCGTAGCTACAGCCCCCAAAACAAGAGCTTTAGCTACTAATGTCTAAGAAAACAAGAAGAAGAAAAGAACCCTAAAAAATATTGACGACTTTCTCTTCAAAAGTGCCTCCTCCTTACTCTATATTCGTTGTCCAATAATTATTTCTCTGGACTATTTATAGATGTTGAAAATCCTAAATAAAATAATTGAGTCCAAAGTAAATTGAGAAACCAAAACCAAGCGGAATAAGAATTCCTCTCCGCGTGAACCGCCTAAAAAGTTTTCATTGTAGCTTCCGTCGCTGAGTGACACGTGGCAGGACTTTTATTCGCTGAATCGCCATTAGCAATTAGCAATTTGCAATTTGAAATCTTTGCACTTTATATATTATATATTATTATATTAAATTTAATTCATTTACCTACCTTCTTGATTTCCTTCTTTACCCTTCCATCTTTAATTTGTTTTAGCTCCAAATTTCTTCAACTTTACACCAATTTATTCCTACAAATAAAATACACTATTTAGCACAATCTATACAATTCATGCTCAAAAAGGGAAGAGGTAGATATAAATAATAAATGTGAGACAAATAATGATTAAGAATATGTATTTTTGGCCTCACATCAAGGATAATTGAATAATTGTATGCCGTGAATCACCTCTTGCTGCATGATTGTGAGAATATAAATTGTGATTGTGATTGTGATTGTGGTTTGGTGAATGGATCGGGTGTTACGTTCTGACAGACTAACTTGGATCGGTTACCACGTTCCGGCATAAACATTGGATCGGCTACCACGAACCGGTACACTAACAGTTTGAGTTTGGGTTCCATGAGAGGACCATTGAATTGAGTTCCGTGAGAGGACTATTGAATTGTGTTTTGTATCTACTTGTGCTGATTACGTTTATATCTAATGGTGATTGAGATTGAAAGACTGTTTGTTTCTCTAAAATGATAACCAACAGGTATTACTGATCCTGAAACGATCACTAATATTTTATATGTTTGGTATATGCATGTTTTATAATGTTGTGGTTACTTGCATGTGTTTCACTAATTGGGATAGCCGTGTGATCCTACTAGTACACTGTGGGTGTATATTTATACTGCACCTGCTTGTTGTTTGTTAAGTACATGGCATCTTCAAGCGGCTATTGATAGACCTCAGCTAGGTGATTGTTGAGCTTGATCGGATTATAGGGTGAGCTAGTTCTTTCAGGCTGCCATGGATATTTCTTGTTTAAGTCCACTCTTTTCGGACTGAGACTATTTGTTTAAGGTGTTTGTTTAGTTTTGGGGTTATACCCCTTGTTCTTAGACTTGTCGTTAGTAGAGTTTTGGTACATTGACTTTGAGGTTCTATCGGTTGTTCTTCCACATTAGTTGGCTAGTTTGTTTAAACCTTTGGAGTTTAAGGGAACTTCGTATTTCTTTTGGCCATTTAAACCTGCTTCCGTATCTTTAAATGCATAGTTTTTGGTTAAGTTGTTTAGTATGGGTTTTAGTAATGGTTCTCCCACCGGAGGGTTAGTGTGGGTGCCAATCACGACGGTCTGGGTCATGACAAAGTTGATATCAGAGCCCTAGGTTCGTTGATCTCATTGTACCAAAATGAGTGTAGTAGAGTCTTGCGGAAAAGTACGAAGACGTTCGTACTTTTCTTCGAGAGGCTATAGGACTTTAGGAGAAACTCACTTCTTTCTAATCCTTTGTGACTTGAATCCAATTGGTATCTAGGTGATACAAATTGGTATCTTTCATCCTTCACTCTATGGTCCGAACTAGGGCAACAACTGTGGTAACACCATCACTAGAAAGAAAGGATGTGTATAGACTACCGACAGTTGAAAAGGATCACCATTAATAACAAGTATCCACTGCCTCGGATAAATGATCTTTTGACTAGTTGTAGGGGAATCAATTTATATTTTGATCTTGTACTGGGAGACCGATAATGGTCATCTATGGAACAAATTAATTTAGAAATTGGGATTGTCTATGACTAATAACTTGAAAAACTGTGAATGTGGAAGTTGTATTTGTTTGGACGTGATACTATGATCATGTGCACAATAAGTGTGGGTCTGATTTTTTATATGTTCAATATGGTGGTTGATTTGATTGAAACTATACAAGTTGTAACTGTTGAGTATCGTGAAACTTGTTGTGAAAAGAAGGTCACGACTAAGTTCGATGCAAGGGTCTAGATGATGTACGAGGTAATTCGCAAGAAAGATATGGATGTGTCTTGCGCGTGAGTAATAACCGTGTGAGTGTCTGGGTGTATCCTAGGGATGTGTGGGTTATAGTGTTGAATTAATGAGAATGAGTTGGATTGTGTGTCTTGGATTGTCTCGGTGTAGACAATGATTATCCTAGTTCAGAGGATTATCCTAAATTGCTCAGTAAAGCTGAAACCCATTGGGAGATTTAGAAAAGAGAAAAACCCCAGAAAAAACTTATTGCCTGGGTGCTGTTTCCGTTTGAGCCGCTGGGGCGAAATTTTTTCCGCCAGTGCAAGGCCACTTGAGAGGAAATTCCCCGCCAGAGTGGTACAAGGCGAGACAAAACCTCAGCCCTGTCTCCTCTATTTTTCCCAGGTCTCCTTATAGAACCCGAATCAAATTCGAACTAACCCCTGCAATCCAATAAGTGTTCAGCAATCGAGGATAGACTATAAAACCTTGTAATAAATAGAATGTTGTCAAAAAATAGCAAAAAAACTGGCATCCATGTGATTACAAAAAGAAGAGAAATGTGTGAAATTTTTGAAGTGTGAATTTTGGTTGGCTTCGGTTGCCTTTTTGGGGCATGTAGTTTCAAGGGAAGGGTTAATAGTAGATTCCCAAAAGATTGAAGCATTCAGGAATTGGGTTTGACTTAGTTCTGTGACTGAAATTAAGATTTTATGGGGCTCGCTAGCTACTATCGTCCCTTGTGAAGAGATTAAGGTCAGACTTGCATATTCAAGTTTATAGGTGACAACATTCAAGAAGTTTTGGTAAGGGACGGTTAGATAATGAACGACATTACTTTGGAAAATGCATTTAGTATTGTTGTTATAACGTGTATGGGTTGTTTAACGAATGATAAAATTAAATTATGTCATTTAATGTTCGAAGTTATACTACGATTTAACGGATTGTTTGTATATCAAGAAGAGGCCAGGATACGACGGCTCCAATAACAATGAGGTGTACTTGGTTAACTTATTAAGTGTGTTACAATTGTGGAGAACCGAACATATGAGGAGGAAATCAACGAGGTTGTGGAGGCCGGGGAAATGGTAATGCGGGTAGAGGAGTAGTGCATCCAGGCAAGGAGGTTGCCCGTCAAAATGACAGAGCTTAGTTTTATGCCTTTCCGGGTAAGACCGAGGCTGAGGGTCTGATGCAGTGATCACAAGAACTATTATTTTTTATGACCGGATGGCTAATGTGTTGTTTGATTAGAGTTCTACTTATTTTTATGTGTCCGTGCGATTTGCCTCTGAATTTTATATGATTTGTGATATACTTGATGCCCCCATCCATGTTTCTACCCCAGTTGAAGAATCAATCATAGTCACCCATGGATATCGTGTTAACCTATTGTGTTTATGGATTTTCAGATTTGGGTTGATTTGGTTATGAGAGATATGACGGACTTGGTATAATCTTAGGCATGACTTGATTGCCCCCCTATTATGATGTGCTTAATGGTAATGGCAAGTAGATAACTCTAGACATCCATATAGGGAAAAGTTAGAGTGGGAAGGGGGTGCAAGCCTAAGCCAGCTAGGGTCATATCTGTCGTGTGAGGAAGGAAACTGGTGGGGCGGGATTGTTTGGCGTGCTTAGCTCATATTCGGGATGTTGAGGTCGAATCCCCCTCTATTGAGTCTATTCTTGTGGTGTCAGAATAGGGAGAGCTTAAAGATCAAAGATAGGATCTTCTTGATTAAGGTTTTATTCCTCCTAATGCTTCCCCGTGGGGTGTTCCTGTTTTGTTTGTTAAGAAGAAGGATGGTAGTATGAAGACAGTTGATTTTATCTTAAGCCATAATGTGGTGGATTAATATCGGGATGAAAAGCTTATGGATAAATAAAGTCCCATTGAGTATACTTGGATGAAGGCAATTGAAGTATTTTAGTAAAAAAGTATGCATAAAAATTAGGTTAGTTTTTTTAAGTTGATGGGTATACCTGAGTTTGAGGTGTCGTGTTGATGAAAAGTTTGACTTGTGGTGATAGTCAGGGCTGACTGAGCATAAGGGTAATACGAATTTGTGATGGAATGTAACTATATAATAAGATTGGTTGGCAACTATTGAAAAAGACTTGAGAAATGAGTGTACAGACATTAGATCGAGTGTGATGATAAGTGCTTGGTTCTTGTTTTTGAGTTTAGTAATGAGTATGATTGAAATTTTAGCAAAATATGTTGTAAGATCGATGGAGATGTGATCAATGGTAAACGGAGATCCATGAATTCATAAAAAATCTTCAAGGTACAAGCTAATGTTGATAGAGAAAGAGATTGTGTTAAACGTTGGAAATTACAATTCAGATTTTTCATTGTAAGTCTACATTCGGGGTGATGTATTTTGTCAAGGTATGAATTGGGAAGGTGAGGAATGATCAATTGTATCTGGTACTGAGCAATTGAAAGGACTTACACTTGGGTTGAGTTGTAAGTTTACTACTATTGATTGATAGGTACCTAAGAAAGGTTACATTTTTAGAAGTGTTGGTTTATAATAAGGTAAATTATCGGAGTGGTTATGATGGTTGTTAGTATTGTAAGTATGATTCACTAGCTATGCTCTAGTGTGTTTTCACTTTTGTGGGTGGATCCCTAGAGGTGGATCAGGGGTACCAAATCCTGCGATGTTTTCTTAGTTGAGTGCGAAGATTGAGATGATTTGGTTATTTCAAATGACATAATTAGTGTTGTCTTGGAGTTGTTAAAGTATTTTAGTGGTTAGACATGTACCACTTGCAGGTACATTGCTTATGAGAATTCATAGAAAAGCTACCCTTTGTGATCATGGTTGTCCGACAATCTTAATATCCGTCTAGTCGTCGAGGTCATGTACTAATTGTGTGTGGATAAATGTGGGGATCATTGGGTCCAATTCTATTGTTTTTAAGGGTAATCTACAATCATAATTGCTAAATCTAGCATTCGATAGTATGGTTAGAGGGTTGTATATTTGGACATATCCCGATGAGTATCTGATGTCTAAAGATTAAATTTTGTAACTTAAGCTCATGGAAATTTATATTGTGAGAAGGATATGTTGATAAGAACTATAATTGGTTGAGTATTAAGAGTGTGTGTTGGTTGGTTCAGGTCCACCTCTAATTGTAGCGAGTATTGATTTAGAATTTTATCATGCTTATGTGAGAAATGATTAGTCCTGATGATTTGTGTCAAGGTCCTTGATAACATGTGGCAGACGTGAGTACAATCAACTTTGGTGGTTATTGAGAATAGTTTTTATTGTAGTTAAGTTTACATACAACAATAATTGTCCCTCGAGTATTGTGATGACTTCATTGAGGCATTGTATGGGAGGATGTGTAGATCACCCATAGGGTGGTTTGGGGCAAAAGATGTAAAACCTTTGGGAGTTGAATTTGTGAAGGATGCTCAAGATAAGGTGAGAAGTATCCAAGCTAAGCTTCTAGAAGCCCAGAGTCGACAGAAAAAGTATACGGGAGAAGTATCCTCAGTGATTCAACGATTCATATACTACTATACTCTTACTTTAGCTAGTCTTTCCTAGTTGATCACTCGGGGACGAGTGATGGGTAAATTGGTATCTATTGTAACAACCTGATTCCGTCGTTATGAAAAAGCCAATGGGGAACGAATTGGACCAGAAAAACTTTTGAGTAGTAACTTGAAATTTACTAGCCTAGTCCAGATTTGGATAAAATTGGAGTCAGGCGAGTCTAGGGAAATCTGGTAATGAATGAGAATTGTAATAATGATATTGATTGTGTGAGTGGATAGCTAAGATGTTAAGGAACCCGTATGACTTTACGAAATTGAATTAGGGCGAGTAGAACTCCCAAAATTGATCTTAGTGTGAACGGGTATTTTCTGAGTGTCGTGGGATGAAGGTGTGTTGTGAAATGGGGGTTCGGAGCTCTTAATTCGACATTCTATTTCTGTGCAAGCCGCTGTTGCGGGATTATTCCCGCCAGAACGAGGCCGTTGTAGCAAGCTGGGGGCCGCCAAAGCAGAACAGCCGCAATTTAAGTCGAAAATAAACCCCAAAATCATTTTATTCTGCAAGTTTCGACTTTGAGAGCTAGGAGATGACCCAGGTGCTTTCTTGACAGTTTTCCACCATTCTTGAGGTTAAAGGTAAAGTTTTAACTCCTCGAATCCATTTTTTTTATCTGTAAAATGTAAATTCGTGGGTGATTATCGATGGGGGAGGGTTTTGATCTGCAAATTTTGGTGGAAAAAGCCCTAATCTAGGTATTAGGATCTTGGGTTTAGCCTAGGGTTATTGGGTTTGTTATAATCTGGATAATTAGACCTTTGATTGTTGATCCTTGAGTATATTACTCCCTCCGCCCATTTTATGTGAGGTAGTTTGACTCGGCACGGAGTTTAAGAAAGAAAGGAAGACTTTTAAAACTTGTGGTCCAAAATGAATGATTGAAATTTGTGTGGCTGTAAATTATTTCATTTAGGGTAAAATAGATATTTTACAGTCAAATTGTTACTTAATATAGAAATATGTCATTATTTTTGGGACTGACTAAAAAGGGAAGTAAGTCACATAAATTGGGACAGAGGGAGTAATTGTTTGTAGACCTAGAACAAGTGGAAAGAATCCGAAAAGGGAAGATTCAAGTGCCTTAGGGGATTCAAGCTTGGATTCGATGTAGGTGATGGTTGTGATTTCATGTTGGTGTGATATATATTTGTAATTGCTCATTATAATGCATGTATGTATGCGAATGTTATATTATTGATCACCCTAATCGTAAATGAGGATAATTAAATAATTGTATGCCATGAATCACCTCTTGTTGTATGATTGTGAGAATATACATTGTGATTGTGATTGTGGTTTGTTGAATGGATCGGGTGTTATGTTCCGACTCACTAACTTGGATCGGTTGCCACGTTCCAACATAAATATGGGATCGGTTGCCACATTCCTGCATAAATATGGGATAGGTTGCCACGCTCCGACATAAACATTGAATCGGGTACCACGAATCGGTACACTAACAGTTTTAGTTTGGGTTCCATGAGAGGACCATTGAATTGGGTTCCGTGGGAGGACCATTGAATTGTGTTGTGTATCTACTTGTGTTGATTACGTTCATATCTAAGGGTGATTGAGGTTGAAAGACTGTTTGTTGCTCTAAAATGATAACCAATGGGTTTTACTGAGAATGTGGAATGCTACATTGATCTTGAAAAGATAACTAATATTCTATTTGTTTGGTATATGCATGTTTTATAATGTTGTGGTTACTTGCATGTGTTTCACTTATTGGGATAGTCGCGTGATCCTACCAGTACACTGTGGTTGTGTACTGATACTGCACTTGCTTGTTCTTTGTTGAGTACAGGGCATCTTCAGGCGGCTATTGATAGACCTCATCTAGGTGACTGTTGAGCGTGATCAGATTCAAGGGTGAGCCAGTTCTTTCATGCTGTCATGGATCTTTCTTGTTTAAGTCCACTTTTTTCGGACTCAGACTATTTGTTTAAG
Source organism: Solanum gracilifrons (assembly GCA_029582605.1). Taxonomy (NCBI): domain Eukaryota; kingdom Viridiplantae; phylum Streptophyta; class Magnoliopsida; order Solanales; family Solanaceae; genus Solanum; species Solanum gracilifrons. Next base: position 361 of record JAJOOH010007331.1, on the reverse strand, counting down.
GTATTTGTTTAGTTTCGGGGTTGTACCCCTTGTTCTTAGACTTGTCATTAGTTGAGTTTTGGTACATTAACTTTCAGGTTCTAAGGGTTGTTCTTCCGCATTAGTTTGGCTAGTTTGTTAAAACCTTTGGAGTTTATGGAAACTCCGTATTTCTTTTGGTCATTTAAACCTGTTTCCGTATATTTAAATACATAGTTTTTGGTTAAGTTGTTTAGTCTGGGTTGAGTAATGGTTCTCCCACCAGAGGGTTAGTGTGGGTGCCAACCACGACGGTCTAGGTCGTGACAAAAGAAAAATAATATATATATATATATATATATATATATATTATTCTTCCATTCTTTCTTTAATTTTTTTATTT
>JAJOOH010007330.1:0-28024 GCA_029582605.1 Solanum gracilifrons | reverse complement strand
AAAAAAAAAATCTTAGGAGGAAGCACAACCCAAATGGGCCTAACCCGCACAAATCCGAATTAGTCGAGCTCCAATGCAGCTATCAGACACCCAATGAAAACCAAAAAATCACCCAAAAATAATAAGAATATATACTACATGGCATTTTGAAAAGGGAAATGAAATATGCATACCTAGGTTTTAAGCTGATGCGGATCTAAACTCAAAACCCCATTAAAAATAGGTTAAACCCTGAAGAAGCTAGAAGACTTGCCATTAACCTGGATTTTTTTTCAAAATTCAAAATGAAGGGATTTCAATTTTCAAATTTAAAGCACAAGGAGAAGAGAGAGAAATCTCGAGAGAATACAAAAGAGAGAAGAAGAGAATTTGGGGAACTGGAAAATTTAGGGGCCCGCCCGTGTTTGCAAGTTGAATGTGAACTCAAGACAAACAGGGTTTAGTAAATAGGCAGTAGGCGCCAAATGGGGGATTTGGATTTGGTGGAGAAGAAGAGAGATGCACTCCCCCTAAATTCTAGAGTTATTTTTGGATAAATACTTATTTGTGTTTGATATTTAAATCAAATTATAGTATTTGAATATTTATTTGCATTCGATAATTACCCCAAATTTTTATTAGTGTTTGTGTTTTCTAATTTTATATGTTCATGGATAGACACTAAAAATGGTGTAAAATGTTCTTTTCTAATCAAAATATGAAAATCAAGTTACATAACTAACATTACAAATTCATTACCTATTTGTAACCCACCTAACACCCCACCTCCTCCCTTGACCATTCCACTCCGATACTACGAAACCAACACCTCTCACCGTATTTACTACTCCCTCCGTCCCTTTTTAGTTGTCCACTTTAGAAATGGCACACAGATTAAGGCAACAATGATTAGCACAGTGAAGTTACAATTTTACCCTTATGACAACTTTTCATTTCAAAATTACAACCACTTCTTTGAAATCAAGTGAAATAAATTGGAGGGAAACAACATACACTTTTACAATTTTCAAGAAGTGTAAATAAGGGTATAATAGGAAAAAATTTGTTGTCTTTTCTTGATTTGTCAAAATGGACAAGTAAATAGGGACATCTAAAAAAGGAAATATGGACAAGTAAAAAGGGATGGAGGGAGTAGATTACAGATGCTCTTGAAATAGTATTATTTGACTTATTTATCAAACACTAGAAAATAAATAAGAAATTCTCTTTTCTTTTTTGACAGGCTACATAAACATGACCCTTAATTTGGCTTAAGCGAACAACTATGCCCTCCAACTTTGAGTGTGCACAAGTAGACACTTAAATTTATCTAAAATTGAACAAGTTAGACACACGTATTTTACATGGCATACACATTTTCTTTTAGAAGAAAGCTTTAAATGAATCAAGTAGATGATTTAATAGTTCTCCTTTTCTTTCTACACATTACCTAGACCAAGGCAATCAATGAGAAAACTGGACATAGATCAGCTATAACATGCATTAAGACGGAAAAAAAAAAACAAGTACTGCACATTCCTACTACTGTCGAGCTAGTTTATGTGCAACTTGATTAATTCAACAATATATTTGTCACCTTCAAATACCTCCATCAGTTTTATAGGATATCGGTCACCTACCCCTACAAGGTTACTAAAAAAAATAATATTATGTACTATCTATCATTCACGTTTAACGACTAACTAGCCTATTGTTTTTAATCTAGTTGTCACTAGAAAGTCTTTAATTGATGACTTTTTCTGATGGTACAGTATTGCCAATATGTCACTTTTAGAAATAAAATTTACATGTTTGACAACTATGAAATTAATACTTTTCGCGTCGCAATAATTAATAATTCAAGATATTATTAAATAAAAATTTAATTGAATCTCAAAATTCAGACAATGATCGAGGATTAGTCCCTAACTATTAATTTGTCCTTCACTATTTAAATGGGAGATTAGTAGTACATGTGAGATGATAATGAGAAATAAGGTTGATCCAAGCAGGTCTTGTTGATTCATACAAAAATGAATAAGAAGCATAAGCACCAAATGAGTGGTATTTTCTGGTAGCAAGAGAGTAAAAGAGGGGCAACTTGTTCTTCTTATTGTTGACGTTCGTTCCGTGAAACCAAAACCTTGTTCTTTGTACCTTTAACTGTAGTTGTTTCAACAAATGTAGCTGGATTGCTAATAAAGATTGATGTTAAAGAATGACAAAAGTCTCACATCGATGGTTAATGATATGGGTGGACTCCTTATAAGGCTTGGACAATCCTCCTCCCTTTGAGCTAGCTTTTGGGATATGAGTTAGGCCTAAGACCTAATTTAACAACTTGTCTCCTAAATCATGCACAGGCACCCAAATCATTCTGGATTCATCAAGCTTACATACTTGTACACATTGCCTGTCACAACTCATAAACACTGTTAATAATTCTCCTTGATCACTTTCCGCCATGAAACTCTGGCAACGCTTAGTAGATATGCGATTTCTAAGGAAACTGGTTGCCGATTTGATCCAGCGCGGTTGTGGTTGTTCATCATCATCATCAACGTCGTAAATGACTAGGTCTCCTTGTTTTCTTAAACTATAGTAGTAATGCCCCTTGTAGATGTTAAAAATTGAGATCTACCATGAAATATGTAGAAAACTATTTGAAGAGATGAAGAAATATGAAGAATTATAGAGAAGATTCTAGATGGCTATCTCAGATATTTTTGATTAATTGTTTACATCTGTACACTAGGATATTTATACACAAATAATCAAAGCTAACAAACTATGAGTTCACGTTGTTTAGCTAACTAACTAATTCTGTTAAGTAACTAATTAACAAACAATACAAAAGGCCATGTAACAGTAAGTGTCTTCAATGCACTGCTATGCACTCAATTAGTAGCGCTGGCACGTCACTCGGCTTCTCGGCTCACTTCGGTTGCAAGTTGTCAATTCCTCAACACCCCTCCTCAAGCTAGGGGCAATGAATATGTTTTTCATCCCTAGCTTGGATAAAAGATAGGAATGCTGGCAGTGAGTAAGACCCTTAGTGAGTATATCAGTCTGTTGCTCCGAAGTACCCAAATGAATAAGAGAAATCAACCCAACTTGCACTTTCTCGCGGATAAAATGACAGTCAATGTCGATGTGTTTGGTACGCTCATGGAACACCGCATTAGAGGCAATTTGGATGGTTGACTTACTATCACGGTGTAGGGGCACAGGAAGAGAAATATCCACATTAATCTCAGTAAACAGACCAATTAACCAAACGAGTTCAGCGACAGTGGAGGCCAAGTTGCGATACTCTACCTCGGCTGAGCTACGTGAGACTGTGGACTGTTTTTTGGACTTCCAAGAAATAGGAGATGAACCAAATTTAACCAAGTAACCAGTGACAGAGCGACGAGTGTTGGGACATGACGCCCAATCAACATCACAAAATGCAGACAAAGTGAGATCACAATCTGAAGAAAGGAGCACACCAAGTCCTGGAGAATGTTTGATATAACGAACTACTCTAGTGGCAGCAACCATGTGGGATAACTTGGGTGCGTGCATGAACTGACTCAATGTTTGAATGGCGAAAGAAATATCAGGTCTGGTATGGGTTAGATACAATAATCTACCAATGAGCCTTTGATAAGCACTCACATCCGTAAGTGGGGGGTCATTTGAAGAATCAGTAAGGTTGTCTAGTTCGACAGAAGTGAGCTTCAAGTGTAATTCAAGAGGAGCACATGTAGGTTTGGCACCAGCTAACCCCAAATCAGCAATGAGGTCAAGAGCATACTTACGCTGGTGCATAACTATTCCTGCCTTGCTCCTAGCAAACTCAATCCCTAGAAAGAATCGAAGTTCGCCAAGATCCTTGATCTTAAAAGTAGCTTGTAAGCAGGACTCAGTATCCTGAATCATATCCAAATCATCCCCAGTAATCAACAAATCATCATCATAGACAAGAATAATGATAATCTTTCCTTGACACTTCTTAGTGAATAAAGAGTAATCGAAATGGCTCTGTGAAAAGCCAAAAGAGATCAAAGATGTGGTTAACTTCAAGTTCCACTGCCTGGAGGCTTGCTTGAGACCATATAGAGACTTAAGTAATTTGCAGGCATGAGTGGACTGATTATGAGCAGGGAAACCTGGAGGCATAGTCATATACACTTCTTCCTCTAAATCACCTTGTAAGAATTTATTATACACATCCATTTGATGAATATGCCGGTGCTTAATGGCAGCCAATGATATTATTGCCCTTACAGTGACCATTTTTACTACCGGAGAAAAAGTCTTTTGATAATCAAGTCCTTCTTGTTGGCTATATCCCTTTGCAACTAACCTTGCTTTAAACCTTTCAACCTCACCATTTGCTTGATACTTGATTTTATAAACCCACTTACAACCAATTGCCTTCTTCCCATGAGGCAAAGCTACAACATCCCATGTATGATTATTCTCTAATGCCTTGATTTCAAATTCCATCGATTCAACCCATCTTGGATCTTTGGCAGCTTGGGCATATGATTTAGGTTCTATGTCAGCAGAAAACTTAGCAACAAAACTATGATATGAATTGGACAAGGAGTTATAGTTCACCACATCGCCTATAGAATATAAGCAGGCATGATTAGAAGAATGAGTGCCCTTGTGAGGCATAACAAAATCCTTTAGCCAGATTGGGGGTTTAGTGTGTCTAGTGGATTTTCTAGGTGCTGTAGGAAGAGGGTCAGGGGATGAATTTTCAACAGCGTGTGTGGTATGCTCAGGTGAGCAGTCAGAAGATATTGAAGTAGAAAGAAAATCAGGAGAGTTTGGAATGGGAATGGTAGGCAGTTGAGTTGTGACAGGTGCAGGAAGAATGGTTTTATGGACTATCACTGAAGATGGGGATTCAAGTTCTAAGAAGGGATCAATAATTTATGACATAGGGACTGTATTAGTGGAATAGAAAGGAAAAGCGGTCTCATGAAAAACCACATCTCTGCTGACAAAAACTTGCCTCTTCTCAAGATCAAACACCTTATAACCCTTTTGATACAAACCATAGCCAACCAGAACACATCTAGCTGCCCTGGAACTGAACTTATCTTGCCTGGGTAATACTGAAACATAACACAAGCAACCAATAACTCTCAAGTGATGCAAGGAAGGTACTCTACCATACAACAATTCAAAGGGTGATTTATCTTGAAGAACAGTAGATGATACTCTATTGATGATGTATGCAACAGCCTAAACACAACAACCCTAAAACTTGGGTGGTAATTTTCCCTGAACCTTGATGGCCCTGGTTGTTTCTAGGATGTGTTTGTGCCTCCTTTCTACCACTCCATTCTGTTGTGGAGTGTATGGACAGGACCATTCTGTTGTAGAGTGTATGGACAGGAACTTTGGTGCAAAATTCCATGACTTTTGAACAAATCACTACAAGCAGTATTGAAAAATTCTGATCCATTGTCAGATCGAAAAACTTTGATATGCTGTTCAAATTGATTTAGAACCATAACAATGAATGTTTTAAGAACACTGGAAACATCATATTTCACCCTTAGTAAAAAAATCCAGGTCCATCTAGAGTAATCATCTACTAAAGTGAGGAATTAGTTCATGCCATTGTATGTAGTGACCTTGTAAGGTCCCCAAACATCTAAATGAATCAATTCAAAACAAGTAGTAGATCTAGTAGTATTATGCTGAAAAGGAAGTCTCGATTGCCTGGCCATATGACAGATATCACAATGGTCTAAAACATTACTACAATTATTGATAAGAGCAGGAATTTTCTTCAAAACTGGTAGAGGTACATGCCCCATCCTCTTATGCCAAAGTTCTGAATCTGGTACCTCTTTTGCCATTAGAGAGTGACCTGTAAGTGAATGACCATTGCTATGTTGTTCTCTCAACCAGTAGAGTCCTCCATGTTCTCTACCAATCATTTTACCCTTCCATCGGAGAGGTCCTGAAATGTGCAGAACTCAGGATAAAACGAAGCACAATAATTCAGCTGTTTTGTAGCCTTAGACACAGAAAGAAGGTTGAATTTAAAAGTGGGAACACACAACACATCTTTGAGAACATCACCTCCTGCTAGATGAATGTTTCCTACATGTGTAATCTTAGTAGATTCTCTATTAGGCAGCTGCACTTTCCCTGTGTTGCCTACTTTAGTATGGTCAATCAGTAAATGTGAATCTCCAACCATATGATTAGTGGCCCATGTGTCAACAATCCAACTAGGATTAGCATTAGAAGCAAGAAGAGATGTACCTGCCATATGAGCACTAGCCTGATGACCAGCTACTTCCTTGTTCAACATCCCTAAAATCTGAGCATATTGTTCAGGGGTGAACACATGAGCAGTATGGGGATTCAATGGTTGTGTTAGATCAGGTGTTGGATTCTCATCTGCATGCACCATGTTGCTAGTAGCAGTAGTGTCTCTGCATTTGGACATAAGCTTGGTTGACATTGGGAATATGAGATTTCATCAAAATCTGGCTCCTAGCATGAGCATAGCCTTCGTTAAGTCCCATAAGAAACTGTAAAAGCCTTTGGTATTGGAGATGTGCCTTCTTCCGGTGGTTGAGCGAGTCCGTTCTTCGTCCTTTTCAGACGTTAGCGCTTGGTTGTTGCCAAACAAACCCAGTTCCGGTGGACGGGGGGCTCCCCTTTTTGAATACCCCCCTCACTCCCCCCGGAGTGCGTTCTTTTCTGCGGGATTTAGGGATTCCTGTCTTTTGCTCATATTGTCTCCTATGGAGATGGATCTAATTTTCTGCTTAGTGACTCGATCTCTCTTTCTTTTGAAGCTCGTGCAAAGCGCTAACTATCTGAAGGCCTCGCACCGGTGCTAGTTGAACCTTCTTCGGTCTCTTTCAGCGGCGGTGCAGCATAATCCTTAGATTTAACACAATCACAACATGTAGGAGGCATTAAGGAGTCATACTCATCCCATAGGTCCTTCATCTTAGAGTAATATGCAGAAACCGAAAGAGTTTCTTGTCCCAATGTAAAAATTGACCTATGCAATGAGAACATACGGGATGTTGTAACCTTGTCAAACCTCTCTCGTAAATCCTCCCAAATTACATGAGCACTCGATCGAAACAGTACTCCGTTGATTAGATCGCGGCTTACATTGTGCATAATCCACAATTTGACTACGGCATTACAATGATCCCAAAGCAACTCATAGTCCTTACCAAAAGTATCACGTGTAATAGATCCATCCACAAAGCCAATTTTATTTCGAGTGAGTAGAGACAGATGCATAGCTTCACGCCAGAGTGAGTAATTCTCCATGCCAAGCAGAGGCATGCCAATGGACATTGAACTGGGAGCATCAGATGCGTGCAAAAACAGAGGGTGATGATAGTCAATTCCAAATCTATCCTTGGATCGAAGAGAATCAAGGACATGAGTTCGAATTTGAGCATCAATGGCAACTCCATCAACATCCATCGTGACAGTGGATTTGGAACAAAATCAAGCAATTATACAAACAACAAAGAGAAATATCTAGATCTCCAGTCAATCCGCGAAGGGAATCCCTAGATTTACTCCTTAATGCTCTGATACCATGTTAAAAATTGAGATCTACCATGAAATCTGTAGAAAACTGTTTGAAGAGATGAAGAAATATGAAGAATTATAGAGAAGATTCTAGATGGCTATCTCAGATATTTTCGATTAATTGTTTACATCTGTACACTGGATATTTATACACAAATAATCAAAGCTAACAAACTATGAGTTCACGTTGTTTAGCTAACTAACTGATTCTGTTAAGTAGCTAATTAACAAACAATACAAAAGGCCATGTAACAGTAAATGTCTTCAATGCACTGCTATGCAAGTTGTCAATTCCTCAACAATAGAAAAACAGAGTAGCAGCAGAGATTGAAGATTAATTATGGATGATATTGGTGAAGCTGTTAGTACAGAAATATCATATCCCTGGCTTGTTTTTTCACATGGAATGTATACACAGAAGCAAACATTCTACAACATATTAAACGATCGTTACGACACAAAAATCATCCCCAAAATGCAATCGAAAGAGATATGCTACTCTGATCACGGATGGGTACTATTACAAGACTATATATTCAACAGATATTCTCTTTGGAATATGATTAAGATGGATGAAGAGATTCAACTTCCACACTTACCAGACCTAGTGGTGGCTTACAATTGCAAAATTTTTACATCATCGCCATCTGATTCCAATTGTCGAATCATGTTTATTGATGGTAATTCAGAGTGTTGCATCATGTCATGTAATACTGGTCATTTTGTAAAACATTACTTCAAAATCATCGGTGATGATGATAATTATGATCATCTGAATGTCGCAATCTATATGAATGAAAAAATCTATGGCTTAACCTTACCATATTATGGTTTGGTCATAGCTGATATGATGATGGACAGTTCTAGTTCTACGACTATTCGTTTTCACAAACTAATACAAGATAATGAGTCGTCTCGTAGTCAAACATTTTCATCATTAATTCCTAACATCTCCTTACTTGACCGAATGCAATGGAGATCTATTACTCGTCTTGGTGACATTTTTTGAAATAAATTGTAAAGCTTTGAAAAGAAGAAAAACTTCATTGATTTGAGCTCAAAAGGCTAAGTAATACATCAGTAGGATCATCTATTTATAGTTCACAATCACTCACTCTGTAACTAATCTAGTAACTAACTTTCTGATTGTTAGTTATAAAAGAATTAGCTAAAATGACACTACTGCCCCTTAACTACTTTTACACTTTACTATAACTGATTATATCTCATTACTCCCCTTTAAGCTGGGAGGGGCAAAAATATCTAGTACTCCAAGCTTGGACAACAAATATTCATGTTGTAGTTTACACAGTCCTTTTGTTAGAACATCTGCAGGTTGTTCTTGTGTAGGAATATAGTTGATTAGAATCATGCCTTATTGTAATCTTTCCCTTATGAAGTGACAGTCAATTTCAATTTCTATATGTTTAGTCCTCTCATAATACACTGGATTTGCAACAATCTGTATAGCAGCCTTGCTATCACTATCTATTTGCACTGGCAGTTGAACTTCAGCTCCTACCTCCCTTAACATTCCAAGTAACCATACTAATTCTGAGACAGTAGAGGCTAGGCTTCTGTATTCAGCTTCAGCTGAACTCTTAGACACTGTGGTCTGCTTTTTTGCTTTCCATGACACAAGACACTCACCTATCTTAACAGCATACCCTATAACAGATCTTTTAGTGAGAGGACAAGAAGCCCAATCAGCATCATAAAAGGCAGTAACCAGACTATTAGATGAACTCCCAAATAACAAGCCTTGTCCAGGTTGTCCTTTTAGATATCTGACTACTCTCAATGCAACATCCATATATGACTTATTTGGCTGCTGTAAAAATTGGCTCAAAGTCTGAGTACTAAAAGATATATCAAGCCTTGTCATGTTTAGATACAGAAGTCCATCGCTCATAATGAAAATGTCACGGGAATTAGACTTTTTCGAGAGGACCTTTCAACCAAGGCTTGGACAGAGGTGAAAAGCATAGGTGATCACCATGCAATTTTTCTAGACAAAACGTGTGCTTTTTCTTTTTCAAGTTGTGGTGCGGATATCAAAGGAAATTGCATCTATTTCGTAGAGACGGATGATAGGAGCCTCTACACTTATTCTTTGGAAGATCAGAGCATTACCATGACCTTACCTTGCCATATTTCTACTACATTTACTACTTCAGAATCTGATGATAGTCTCTGGATTTCTATTTCTTCTGTCACCAACAAGAAAAATCTCATTACTTAATTTCTCATTTATTTCGTTATGCAATTGTTAAGCTTCCGTTTGACCATACATTTTAAACTTTAAAACCTTGAGTTCCTTGAAATTGTATATGGACAATTGGACATACATTTTACTAATAAGTATAAAATATTTATTTAAATTAGTGATTAAACTTGGAAGTTTGACAAATGGAATAGTTCCACAAGTCCTAGATGTTACATATGATGCAAGACGCTTTATCCTTTATGAAGTAAGGTGTAAATCTCGAGATATATGGCATAAACGTCATATAAAATTTTAAATGAATTGCAGGTAATGAATTGGCGGGGGTTTTTAAATGAATTGTGGGCGGTAAAATGACATGGTGTCCATCTCACCACATTACTATTGCCATGTCAAATTGGGTAGTCATCTATTCATCTTGGATAGTCTTAACGAAAGATTGGGGGGTTGTATATATTTGAACTACGTGAGTAACATTAGACATGTTTTTGAACAATAGTGTAATAATAAAGAATAAATATGATTTTTTCCAATAGATTTGACCCGTCCTTTTACTGAATATAACTTATAGTTAAGAACTAATAATATACCGTGATGCAAAATCCAGGGGTCAAGCATACAAAAACATGGGTACACCGTATATCACTAAAAAATAAAGAAAAAAAGATGTATATAGTAGAAATTGATTCCTAATTCTCTAGGTAAGTAACTCAAACTTCAATTAAATGCACCATAAAAGATGATGCTAAACTAATTTTAAAAATAGGGAATTTTCGCATATGGCCACTCAAAAATAATATAATTATTCTCCATAGCTATAGTTAAATAATTACAATACGTAGCTACATGTTAGAGGGAGGAGAGAGGCGAGAGGCGAGAGAGAGTGGAGAGAGATGAATTGTGTATATATATCTGTCAAATAATTCTATATATGTAACTGGTATACATATGTATTTGTATATCTAGTGAGCGAGATTGGGAGAGGGATAAGAGAGACCAACGAGAGAGGGCAGAGAGTGGAGAGAGATGAATTGTATATGTATATCTGTCATATAATTGTATATATCTAACCGGTATACATATGTATTTGTATATATGCCGAGGGAGATTGAGAGAGAGAGGAGAGAGGGCAGAGAGTGGAGATAGGTGAACTGTATAGGTACATCTGTCAGATAATTGTATATATTTAACTGATATATATATATATATATGTATTTGTAAATCTGGCGAGCGAGATTGGAAGAGGGAGGAGAGAGGCGAGCGAGAGTAGTGAGCAAGAGAGGGCATAAAGTGGAGAAAGGCTAATTGTATTTGCCTATCTGTCATATATATGTATAATTTGTATTTGTATATGTTTAAGCGGCGTAATTACAACAAAAATTAAGCTGCGAGCCGTAATTAATTCAAACTATAGCTATGTTAGCAAATTAACTAGTATATGTTTGCTTATCCGCATAATTTTCCCTTTAAAAAATATATGCATAAAATATTTAGGTTTAAGAAGAGATCATGATTCACGTGTTTTAATTTTGCTTATAAGTTCGCCCCCGCCCATTTTCATGTAGTACTGTTAATGCTATGAGATTTTTGCCATGTCTCCGATCAATTGGTAAATGGCAATGAGTAGACTATGCATTTAATTATTTTCATGTTTTAGGATACGATTAAATTACATATTTTAGTCATTTAAAAAAAGAATAATTTGTCAACAATTTTTTTCACTGCACACATTATCAATTTATTTTCAATTTCAACATTCAAACACGAAATTACCTAATTATATAATCAATTTTAACCCTTACCAAAATTGAGTGAGTATTAAGATAAAAAGTAAACCTTTAAGGACATCTCAAATAATTCTTTTCGTTCAACGGACTAGGTATAGCCTACAAAATTCCTCCCAAGCGAAGATCACTCCCAAATCATCTCCTTTCTTCCCTAGCTAAGATCACTTGCCGCTGTTGCTGCTGCCGTTGCAACAACCGCTGCGAGGAGGGGAAAGAAAAAAGGTAAGAGCCCCAATTTTTTTACCGTTGTCAATTTCGACATGATGTAACATCCATATTTTCAATACCAGTAAAAATTATTAAAAAACTAGATAAAATTAAAAGATACTTTTTGATATTTTCTTTTGAATTGAAGAATATAATGTTGAACAAAGATAGAGGAGTATTGGGGATTAGAAATCTCAAATTGCAAAATGAGAACTAGTTATGGCTATGGTGATATATAAAAATGGAAAATATATCATATGGAGAGAGGTAACTGTGACAAAGTTTGGTGAATTTATGGGGTGTTTGGATCTAATTTAATACACATATGGTTAGAAAATTAATAATTTCTTTTTTTGTTGTTTCACATCCTACAAAAAGAGGAATAAAGTTAAGAATCTGACTCAATGCTCATACTATAATATAGATAAGTTAATTAGTGTTAAAATAAAGTAGATCAAATGAACAACACTCTTAAATTTAAAGTAATTTTGTGAGGTTTGAATGTGGCATATCAATTGTCAAGCCATCAATTGATACAGTATCTAAAAGGTTTAATTATTATCGATATATTAGATTATCATAGTTAATATAGAGTGTTACATAAATAAAATTAGATCTGGATTTTAAAAAAAAAAGAATATTAAATCTTAATTAGTTACATTTATCTTGGTTTTATTGAAGTCATGCCCCAGTTAATTATAACCCTGACCATTAACCGCTACCATAACATCAATCCCTATACATCGCTTTCGTGTTGCCCTTATCCCACTCTCAACCACCGCCCCAACCTCGACACTTTTGCCTTAACTTTAAGGAGATTTTTCATGTTTTGCACAATTGTAAAACAATAAAACTAAATGTACAATAGTATTCAAAATTACATCTAATTCGTAGCCCATTTCAAACATGTTGTAGCCTAACAAATAAATGGCCTAGCTATAACAATGCTTGAATAGTTGTGATGTAAAAGCCAGAAGGGATGAAAATCCAGTTATTTCTCCTTCAATCTGCGCTTTGGAGATTAAATTTTCAAAATTTATTTAATACAATTTTTGGCCATATACATTCAGCATAAGGAATTGTGTCGGTTAGACTTATAATATTCTTTAATAAAAATATTTTATTACTTTTTATTGAAAACTTAATACTTTTATACTTCTATAATTTTCTCATATTTTAAAAATTCATAAATTACTATATACCCTGCAAAGATATACTCAAAATTTATCGCTAATCTATTGATGATTTCTCAAAAAGTTCAAGATCGTTTTCTATGTCATGGATAAACAATCTAGAAAGTTATTTTACCTATTAATTTACTATTTACAATTCGATAGTGATCTTAACCACCAATAAATATTATATAGACGAGCATAATAAGACTATAAAATAATGTTTATAACTCCATTCAATTCATTCTCAAGTTGACCTACCAGGAAAGCTATCGGTAATGTAATTATAAATTTTACATTACTTTTGTGCTCCTAAATTACGTATACATATGGTGGTTTTTTTTTAAAAAAAAAAACAAAACACTTTGAGTTATATATAATAATATAATAAATTAATTATAAGACAAATGAAAATAGGAGAACCCACCCACCCGTCAACCAATTCTCATGTCTTAAGCATGATATTTTTTTTTTCATTTTATAGATTTTGTTCGGATCCACAACCCCCACCCCAAAGAAAAGATACGTAGATATGTCTTTTGAAAAACAAGATGTCTCATAACTATATAAATAAATACGATAGATTCTTAGAATAATATTCTTTACTTGCTGTCCAAAAAAATATAAGTTTATTGTTTTTAGGATAATACTTTCTTGTCGAAATTATTTTTCTTTCGTACTAAAGTATATAGTGTAGTAAAGTACGTACTGAAATGAACTTATATTTACTTGTAAGAACAAATTTGTAACGACAAAAGTTGCCACCGACAGTCATTTGGTGCGATACCACTCGCCATTGAATGTATTATTTTAAGTGGCGACTTCATTTGGAAATTTTCTTAGGTGACTACTTTATTGTATACTGCAATAGAAGAGAGAGAATGTAAATCGATGGATTGGAGTCTAGGCTTTTAGATGTATATAAGAAGGCAAATGAGCCGATTTTTCCAAGTAACGAAGAGCGACAATGACAAAGGTCTGTTATGGAATTAAAAATTCGTACTAATTTTGTATTGAAGATAGCCGATGTTCTTAGGCTCACAGAGCAGTCTAATGTCACTACAAATAACCTTTGTAATGGGATTAATTCCAACGAACCTTATGTCGCCACAAGAAATCTTTTGTGGCAGCTTTGCCACTTTCTGCTGCAAAATAGTTATATTGTTATATTTATCAAATTAAATTATTTTAGTATTTCTTTTTAGTTAATTTTTCTTAATAATAAAGTATTAAGTGAGACTCACTAATGATGAAATGAGAGTGGTGCCATTTAGTAGTTGTCAAATACTCCCTCCGTCCACTTTTATTTGTCATGTTGTGTTTTTCGAAAGTCAATTTGACTTATTTTCAAAGTAAAATTAGATTACATTAATTTGATTTTTTAAACAAAAAAATTAGATATTCAAAATCTGTACGAAAAGTACTACATGTTGCAATTTTTTACATATCAATATGATGATTAAATATATCTTAAAATGTTAGTCAAAATTTTTAAAGTTTGACTCTAAAAATGGAAAGTATGACAATTAATAGTGGACGGAGGGAGTATGAAAGAACGACATTTTTAGAATATCTCAAGGCACAAATAGTCAATTTTGGAAGAACTTATTATCATTCCCTTTTAGATATGAAACTATCTGAATTAGAAGGGAAAAACTCTCATACCCTTTCTTTCACTCCACCTCGAAAAGTAACTAGAACCAATTTAATCACATTTTCATGTTTCAATTGTTCTTTATGTCAAGTAAATTGGGACAATATATACATAATTTCGTTGGTTAAATTCTCCAAATTGCATTTTCATTGGCCTTTAAATTCTGGTAGAATTTTTACATTATCGTTGTAGTTTATTTAATCTATGATAGATTTCCTACCATTTTTATCACCTTGTCGTTAATATCTATCAATATTTTTTATATCGTGCATAAAAGCCAAAGATAAAAGAAAAATTGATAATGAAGTGGCAAGGTTTTTAAGAATTGCGGGCGGAAAAATGACATGGTGTCCATCTCACCACATTACTAGTGTCATGTCAAATTGGGTAGTGTCATCTACTCATCTTGAATAGTCTTAACGAAAGATTGGGATTGTATATATTTGAACTACGTGAGTAACATTAGACATAATTTTGAATAATAGTGTAATAAAAAATAAATATGATTTTTTACAATAGATTTGAGCCGTCTTTATCCTGAATAAAACTTATAGTTAAGTACTAATAATATACAGTGGTCCAAAATTCAAGGGGTTAAGCATACACAAACATGGGTACACCGTACATCACTAAAAAAATAAAAATAAAAAATGTATTTAGTAGAAATTGATTTGTAATTCTCTAGGTAAGTAACTCAAACTTCAATCAAATGCACCACAAAAGATGATACTAAACTAATTGAAAAGATCATGATTCGCATGTTTTAATTTTGCCTATAAGTTCGCCCCAACCCATTTTCATGTAATGTTAATGCTGTGAGATTTTTGCCATGTCTCCGATCAATTGGTAAATGGCAATAAGTAGACTATGCATTTATTATTTTAAACTTTTTTATGTTTGATTGATCAAAAATTTTGAAAATTATTTTTTGTAAGATAAAAAAATCTTTAAAAATAATGAAACAACTTTCCTAGATACACCATTTCTCCTCTTCTATTTTAGGATACGATTAAATTTTAGAAATTTAAAAATATTTTACTCATTTGAAACTAGGTCTAATAGTCCTATAAAGTATTCCTCAGAAATCATCTCTTCTTCCCTAGCTTATGATCATGGGAAAGGGTGGAAAACAAACAAATTCACGTCGATCTTCTAGTTGCCCACACTATGGCCGAATATACTATGATATATGAGTTTATGGTTTGAACATGTAGGACCTTGCAGTAGGATCGGACATGTGCCTTGTAATTTTGAAGTTTATCATCCATGAAGAAAGCTGAAAAAATGAACCAATTCGCCTTAATCCTACAAGTGCCCATATTGTCTGCGCATGTGTACATGAATTCGTGGTTCCAATTAAACTTGTTTTTACTATTCATATTTGTTGATTTTGTATTTATGTTGGATAATTTATTTAATATAGGTAAAGAAATTGCATTCTACTTTGGTATAATAAAGTCGAAGAAGATATCATGTCAAAAAAGAATAACGTTAAGGATTTAATTCAATATTCATACTGCTAGAAAATGAATAATTTATTTTTTGTTGTTTCAAATCATAAAAAGAAAAAGGAATTAAGTTAAGAATCCAAATCAATGCTCATACTATAATATGGGAAAGTTATTTAGTGTTAAAGTAAAGTAGATCAAATGAACGAGACTCTTAAATTTAAAGTAATTTTGTGAGGTTTGAAGGTGACATATCCATTGATATGTCATCCATGGATACATTATCAAAAAGGTTTAATTATTATCGATATATTAGATTATCATACTTAATATAGAATGTTACATAAGTAAAATTAGATCTGAATTTAAAAAAAATGAGTGCATTAAATCTTAATTAGTTACATTCATCAGGGTTTCATAGAAGTCATTGCCCAATTAACCATAACCCTGACCATTAACCCCTAGAACGACATCGATCCCGATATATACATCGCTTTCGTATTGCCCTTATCCCATTCTCAACCACCGCCCCGACCTCGACACCTCTGCCTTAACTTTGGATCCGATCCGGACCACAAGTATCCACTTTGACCTTCCTCTCTCAAACTGCATTCATAATAATATACGTCCAAAGTATATATAGAAATTAAGGAGATTTTTTATGCTTTGCACGGTTGTAAAAAAATAAAACTAAATATACAATGGTATTCAAAATTTTAGGAATATCATAGTGTAAGGAGCAAATTACATCATATCCCTACTATTTCCAATTTACAAAAATTTCCTAAAATTATTGTCGTCCGGATAATTTCATTCTTTCGGATACATCACATTTGATACCGTATACAACTAGTTTGTTGAGATTTCAAAAAAAAGATGTATATACAAATACATATATTTTCGGTATACAATTAGCCATTTTATACATTTCGGTATAAAATGCGTTTGTGTTTGTATAAAGCGAGAGAAAAGTGTATATACAAATACAAATACATATATTTTCGTCATATACACTTATAATTATATAAATACAGATCTAATTATACAAATTACAATGCATAAATGAACTTATACAAAACTGAATAATTTGTATAAAATTGGATGTTTGTAGCGAATTATACAAATCAAAAGCTCCATAGCAAACATAAAATTTGTTATGGAGCGCAATTATGCAAACTATAGCTATAACATACAAATATGATTTTTATGTTTGCTATATGTGAAAGTTGCTCTAGAAAATATAGTAAAAAAGGAGGGGTAGTTAAATAATTTTTCCTACAAAATTACATCTAATTCGTATCCCATTTAAAACCTGTAGCCTAACAAAAAATGTCCTAGCTATAAAAAGGTTTGAATAGGTGTGGTGTAGAAGGCATGAAAATCTAGTTATTTTATCGGAGATTAAATTTTGCGCAATTTTTTCAAACTCATATACAATATATTATCGTATAGCAACTACAAAAGATGAAAAATGAGAGTCAATGCAATCCTAAATACTTCTTCCTCAAAATTTAAAAAAAAAAAAATACTTCTTCCTCAACTTTCAAATAGTTGAAATTAAATTCAGAATTGAAGATTCTCCAAAATCAGAAGCAAAATCTGCTACATTAATTTCAACTATATATAGAGAGATTAGAGAGAGAAATTCTTCCAGTAAAAAGAAAGAAAAAACACAAATTTCAATTCATATTTTAAAAGTTCATAAATGACGGTATACCGTAATATACTTAAGATTTTGTTCAGATCCACCACCCCCACCCCAAAGAAAAGATATGTAAATGTGTTTCTTGAAAAAAAAATGTGTCACATAATTATATAAATAGATACGATAAATTCTTAAAATAATATTCTTTACTCGCTTACTAAAAAATATAAGTTAAAAAAACTATTTTTTCTTAGGATAATATTTTCTTTTAGAAATTAGTTTCCTTCGTACTAAAGTACATAGTATAGTTAAGTGCGTACTAAAATGAACTTATATTTGCTTGTAAGAATAAATTAGTTGGTAGCGACAAAAGTTGCCACTAACAGTCATTTGGTGCGACTTCATTTAAAAACTTTCTTGGGTGACTACACTATTATATATTGCAATAGAAGAGAGAGAGAGCGCGTAAAGTGATAGATTGGTGTCCAGGCTTCTAGATATTGATAAGAAGGCAAATGAGCCAACTTTTCCAAGTAACGAAGAGCAACAAAGACAAAGGTTTGTCATGAAATTAAAAGCTCCCTCCGCACGTGTTATAGTTAGTACATTTTATATTTCCAGTTCAAGTTCATACTAGTCTTGTACAAATGATAATCGATGTTCTTAGGCTCACATGTCTAATGTCACTACAAAAAACCTTTGTAATGAGCTTAATTCCAACAACCTTTATGTTGCCACAAGAATATTTTGTGGCAACTTTCCCAATTTCTGTTACAAAATAGGCATTTTTCTTGAAGTGAATCAAGAAATAGGAGAAGTCATTGTTATGTTTACCAAAATAAAGTTACTTTAGGGAGTATTTATTTTTAGTTATTTTTTTTAATAATAAAGTACTAAGTGAGACAAATAATGATAAAATGAAAATGGTGCAATTTAGTAATTGTCAAATATGAAAGAAACACATTTTAAAAATATGTCTAATAGAATGGCAAATAGTCAATTTTTAAAAAAACTTATTATCAATCTCTTTCAGATAAGAATTTATCTAATTCAGAAGGAAAGAACTTGCATTGACCCCCTTCCCTTCTTTCGGTCCGCCTGCCTCAAAAAGTAACTAGAACCAATTTAGTCACATTTTCATGTTCCAATTATTCTTTATAGAATGGGCTAAAAAATTGTAAAGTAAATTGGGACAATATATACATAATTTCATTGGTTAAATACTCCAAATTGCATTTGCGTTGGCCTTTAAATTCTTGTAGAATTTATTGCATTATAATTGTAGTTTATTTAATCTATGATAGATTACCTACCATCTTTATCACCTTATTATTAATATTTATCACTAATAATTTAATTGTATAAATATTTTTTATATCGTGCATAAAAGCCAAAGATAAAAGAAAAAATTGGTAAATATATACTCCAGCTATACATACAGAATAATAACAAAAAGAAAGAAGAATATTAAAAAGGTACTATAAAAACATTGAAAATGAACCACTTACCATCCCTTTGGTAAATGAAGCACTGTAGTTTTTTTTTTTCTCTTTTCCTAATAGCTTTCATCATTTTGGTCCCAAGTGACTGGAATTCATAATAATTGTAGGTGAGAAATGTTTACCGTCCGAGCAATTTTCGAAGCACTGTAGTTACGTTCCTTTCTGGGCGAGAACAACGTTATCTACTGGCGTAGCCAACGACGTCGTTTCTTTTCCATTTTCCACTGATTTCTCCTTTCTGAACCTCAAAGCGACGCAAACAAACACTGAAACGGCAAGCAAAACGACGCCGGTAGCTCCACAAACCAAACTTGAAATCAACAATACATCCCTCACATGATCTCTGCTGTTGTGATGAACTGACATTCCTCCTCTCTCGCCGCCGATCCACGTCACGTTCTCCGCAATCGGCTTTGCTACCGGCGGCTGAGTATTCCGCCGGCCGTCATTGCCGCCGAAGAACGACATCATCTCCGGAACCTCATCGTTTGTAGTCGTTGTAGTGGAATCTGAGTTTTGATTCTCCGTCGTCGTTAACCCGTGCTCCGCAGGACGAAGCTCTCTGCAATTGGATTGCGACGACGATAATACTATGACGATAAATGTGAGAACAACAATTTGAAGATTTTGCCTCATTGTAAAATTTATTGAAGAGTAGTTGAATTAATAAAAAAAAGAAAAGTGGGAGTAGTAGATGAGATATACTGTTGTTGTATGGTGGTGAATTGAGCTTGATATAAATGCAGTGTGGGAGGTAGCACATGTATTAGTTATAGCCAGTTTGTCAAGTTCTATAACCCATAAAGAATGCGCGTGATTTCTTGTCGGGTGAGATGCATATTAAACACTCAAGAAAGGTATATTTATGTTGGTATTAAAAGTTTTTTTTACTTATCAGCAACCGTAACTACTAGTCTACAACTATGAGTTAATGACAAGGTCGGAACAAGGCAGGGCTAAGGGGTTTATTGGAATCTTTGAACTACGTACATTATAGGCGTATTCAGGAGGGGCTCCTGAAATCATATATTTAAATATAAATATGTGAACTCATAGTTGAAGTATCATACCATGCGATTGGTATATGGTTGGGTGCACCTCTCTAAGTGAGGTTAGAAATTTGAATCTTTTTTTCTCTCGTTTTATTTTCCTTTCTAAAATTGGATAACGCCTCTCTGAGTGGATTGGATAGGTAAAAATAATTTTGGATCTATAATTTTTAAATTTTAATTATTTTTAGTGATAAGAACCTAAATTTTAAACCGCGATCAAATTTATATCTTAGATCCACCTGTTCATAATAGTGCACACATCATCTCAAAATTCTGAATACACCTCTGAGTCGTACAGTGAACTTCTTTATATGTTATTTTCATATTTTAAACTCACTTCATAAATTTTTTGACTCTATCATGAATTATAACATTATCTAAGTGAGCTTCTTCATATTGTCCGTCTCAAATTTCAGATTAAAAAAAAATAGAGTCACAGTAGATTAACAAGCAACGTAAAATCTTGCTAGTCCACGGTAAATAGTCGTCTTAATTTCTACGCTATTGAATTACTTTAAATTGATTCGCATAAAAGCAAAATTCCCATGAATTTCTTTTGTAGCAAGTAACAGTATAACTTTCGCAAGTTTTGAATCAGACTCAATTTTTAATTGTGATATTTAATATTTTATTACGGATCCTCACAATTTCAGTTTGTTTGCTTTATTTTTTTTTAGTCTGTTTTAAAATTCAATTTTTTGCAACTTTTTAATTTTAACTTCTCACATGATATGTTTAAGATTATAAGTACAAATAATATTTTGATATTTATTATATATCATTAATTTAAGATCACAAAATTCAAATTTTTTTTACTTAGTTAAACTTTGTGTCTGGTCAAACCAAACAAACAAATTGAAACAAAGGGAGTAAAATACACACCCAAATCGAACTATATAATTAAGTAGGTGTTTGACTATAGATTCTAATTTTTTTTAACTTTATTAAAATTTATCATGAAGTCGAGTTGGAGATAAGATTGTGTTTGATTATATTTTTTACAAAGAATATTTGAAATAATGTTTATACCTAAAGAATTTCTCGAACGAACCGCACTCCTTCGTATACGTCAGGGTCTCATTCTGAGCCTTTGGCCAGTTTGACATTGGATGTAACTTGATACAACTTTAAAAGTGAAAAGTGATTTGTAATGCGTTGTAAATTATTTTCCAAATCAAAATACAATATCCAGTTGGATTTGAAATATTCATTGTTCAGCACTTATTTTCAAATAATAATAAAAATAATTTTTTTTAAAAAAGATATTTTTTACTGCACAACGAATCCTAAGCTAGCGTTTGACCATAGATTTCTAAATATTCTTGGCAAATATTATTTGGGTGAAATTTCACCATATGTTTGGCCATAGTATTTGGGAAATATATTTCATTTTTTTAGAAAAATATGATTTATACCCATAAGTTTTAAAAATTATCAAAACTAACCATAAGTTTGTATTACAAGTCAATTGAATCTTCGTTGCAACAATAACAAATAGTGTCCATGACACTAGAGCAATGTGGTAGTTTGGAGTAAGTGCAACAAGTATCATTCCATACATCGTGAAGTAGACAAAGCACATGACTTTGTTACCCTGATCCGATTGTTCATCGTTTTCATCAACAACCATATCATCTTTTAATATTCATTGAATATTTCATCACTACTTTGGTGTTCACGTGAAAAATTATGTAATACGACACAAACAACTACTATAGAGGGTGTTTTTGTAAAAGATTAAAGTTTGGGGTAAAATTTCAATTTTCAAAAGATTCCAAATAATGAGATTTGGCCCAAATACTAGAAAAAACTAATATTTGGAAATTTGGGATATTTACCAAAAATATTTGCTAAATAATGACAAATTATATGGACAAACACTATTTACCAAAAAATAAATATCATAAAACATCTTATTATCACAAATAAATGTGCACTCGTGAAACAAAGAAAAAGAGAAAGATGCGGCTTATCTAACACAAAAGTCAAATGCCCTAAAAGCTAAAACCTATCATTAATGGGCCACGTTAATTTGGTATGCTTTAATAATCCCATTAATCATTAGTATGCTGCATTTTGTCAAATATCTTTTGGAAAAAGATGGAAACTTTTTGAAATTTATAGCTTCAATCATGCACACACATTTTTACTCCCATCGTTCTATATTAGTTGATTATCTTACTAAAAATAATTATCTTAGAGTATTAATTATTCACCTTATTAAATCAAAAAAATATTAATTAATTTTTTCCATATTACCCTCGCAATTATTCCTTTTGAAAGTGCCAAAAAAAATTTTAAAGCGTGAATTAGTAAAATTATCTTCTTACTTATGCTTTCTTAATATGCATTTAAAAACAGAGGCAGCAATTGGTTTATTTTGAAAAATTATTGTAGCTAAGTTTAAAATTTGAATATCTGATATCAGTTGAGATATAAAATTTTGTGAGAATTTTACAAAATAAATACTTCTAAATAAGTTAAAAATGAACCGGACAGAAAAATATTCAATAAATATCCAATTAATTTAAATTTGTATCACGAGAATCTCTTTAAAAAAAAATAACTTCTCAAACTCTAATTACAGACAAAAGTTCCAAACATATAGTCATATATTATGTGGATGGGTCCTCAACACCACAATTAGAAAATCTAAAACAGTAGTCAGTACGTAATTTCATGTTTCGAGTGGACATTTGTTTTTGTCCTCTTATTAAAATTTGTGCCAACAGAACTGATTTCTGTTAGTAATAAATTTAAATAAATGGTTGTTCATGTTTGATATATGTAGAGTGTTGAGAGTTGGCACATGGAAAAAGTTGTTTTAGTTCACGAGAAAGTATTCTCAAATATTTTAATTTGTTTTCTTCTTTATATCTCAATGATCCAAATTGTACCAAAAAGAAAATAATGTAAAGATTCAAACAAACAAAAAAAGATTAAAAAAAATAAAATGTAAAGATTCAAACCATTTTAATCAATTCTTATATTATGCGTGCATGAACCTTTTAGCATTAATTGCTCAAACATAGTGGTGAGAAATCCATGTGTCGGGTAAAAATGAGTCAAATTAATAAACAGGTTATGACAATACGTTTAAATTTTGCTTCAATCAAAATGTGCTAGACCAAGTAGGTCTTAAATAATGATCATAATTTAATTTGTACAATATGATCGTTTTTCTATTATTATTTTTTTGAAAAGCTAATGTATTTTAAAAAAATTATTTGCTTAAATTCTTCTAATCTATTTGATTTTATATATTTAGAATTTGATTTTGTATGTTTAATCGAACTCTTTGACTCATTTTAGTTCAATAGCTTAACTTGGACTTGAATATCGAACGTCGAATGAGAAAAAAAAAATCTCTACTAAAAAATGAGTTAATTCCTTAATTTTATTACCTCTATGCTACTACTATATAGTAAATCACCCGTAATAGCTTACTTGTAATAATCATGAATATGTGACACAAACCTCCCTTCACATATACATAGATCACTAATTCATGTGATTAATTAATGCATATTCTCATCTCTAACTTGTTTGAGCATGCGTATCCAGGATTTTGAGATGATGGGTGCGCTGTTATAAAAAGGTTGATCTATGATATAAATTTGATCGGTTCGACATTTAGATTTTACTACTGAAAACCATTAAATTTTTAAAATTATAGGTCTAAAATTAATTCTTATATATATATATATACCAATTACCACTTAGAGAAGTGTTATCTAATTTTAGAAAGAAAAATAAAACATGATAAATATAAATTTCAAATTTCTAACCTCGCGGAGAGAGGTGCACCCAGTCATAATCGCATTATGTGATACTTCAAATGTGAATTCACACATCTATATTTCAATATTTTTTCAAAAATATAACACTACAATATATGATCTCGGGAGGGGACCATGGGTTCACGTGACCCTCCCTTAGATACGCCTCTGATACAATCGTATGATTAATTGGTATAAATATTGATCGCTGATAAATAGTTTACCATAAATCCCCTTTCTTCCATTGGTTTTAGTTTTAGCGTACTATTTCAAAAGTAGATGCTCAAGGCAAACTACAAAGCGAGGCATAAGCTCTAAGTCACGGGATAGCATAAACGTCATGAATCTTCTATTTTTGAAATTCACATATATTCCCTTTAGTCCATATTAAGTGAATTATTCAAAGTTTTAGAAAATTATTAAGATTTTTTTCCCATTTTTACCCTTTATTATTGAGATTCTTAACTATTTTACATCTTCTGAGAAAACAATTTTTAAATAATCAAAAGGGTTATAGTGGAACGTAACCTTTGATTTATGTATCCTTAAGTATTTTTATTAAAGAAGTGTCAGTGCCCCGATAATTCACTTTATCTGAACTAGAAAGAGTAAAAGATTAAATATTTTATGAACTAAAGCATAAAAGTTGTCGAAACGAAATAAAAATCTTATGATTTTAATCAACCAAACATGGAAAACTCTTCACAAGGACTCCAACTTTTATATTTTCTCATCGTTTTCTTGTATGTTTTCCCCTTTGGGTGCTAGCTAATGGTGGATTATATTAAAGGGGAGCACATGCTATGATCAGGCTGTAGAGATTATTATCGAAGACGACAAAGAAAGGGTACTAAAAGGAAAAACACCAACAATTATTATGAAAATAATATATTGTGACATGTATCTTATAAAATACAAATATTATACAGAAATACATTGACATGTAAGTGATTTTTTGATGGTGGTTGGGATGGTTTCCAATGATGATAATACAAGTGTGATACAATCAAATATAGTGATATACAAGTATATGTGTGAATGCAATGTATTTGCTTTCGCATGCCTACATTGAATTGTTATATTCTGAAACATAACTATACCTACGAATTGTAAATACCCAAACAATAGCTACATTTCCTAATTACACAATGGATCAGCCTGCTGCACCCACAACTGAAAGCCCATTAATCAAATTTCTTCCTCTTTTTTCACACAATCTTCCCATATTTGGAGTACAAAGATAAGATTAAGAAATAGGATCCACACCCAATTTATGGCTCTTTTTGGCATTTTGTCCCCCTAAATACCATTCAAATTTAATGTGCAATCCTAGTACGAGATATTTGTCTTTAAGACTCAAAATAATCCTTATTTTTTTCATATGGAGCACTAATGATCCTTCTTCTTTGTAAAAATGATGCATTTTTAATCTTTCAATCACTAACGGAAGTCGCTCATATATGCGTGATTGCATTAACTTGATATGACCAAATTTCTCTTTTCTAGAGGAAGAAGTGATTATATTGTGAGCAGATTTCTTCATTATTCATAATCTCCATATTATTATGGTGGAGCAGATTTATTTATTGACTTAGTAATTATATTGGCGTTGTCTCCAATCTTTTGGTATTGTTATTTAAAATTAAACACAATCAAAAGTAATAACTCAAATTGAAAAAATATTATTGACTTATTGATAATGGTTTATTAAATTTATGATTCCGTAAAGATAATAGCTTTCGAAATTAATAAAGAAAGGGTAGAGTGTGCACACATCTTACCTCTATCTTCTCAGATAAAAATAATATTTTCGAAAGATCATTTTCTTATCTTACCTCTACCTTTTCAGATAAAAATATTATTTTTGAAAGATCCACGGCTCAAAAGAATTTACAATTCGGTAATGGTTTAGATTATAATTATTTTTGTGAGTTATTAATTTTATAATGATTTATGATTTTTCTTGACGAGTAATGGATAATTTGATAATAATTATTATATAACAATTTTATGCTTAATCGGTAATAGCAAGCTCTTATTTTAGACGTATTTTTTCTGAAATTCTGGATAATTTACATGTTTTGCTTTGTTAGATCAATAGTTACATATATTATATATTATTAGTTTTTTCGTAATCTTTTCATTTGTGCTTCTGGATATGCATATTTAATTGGGATATTGATGATATATTTAACTTTATAATATATAATATCTTTGATGTTGCATACTGTTAAATTGTCACTTAACTTGATTATGTTTCGATGTTTATTTTAATAAAAAAAATTAACAGTTAATTAACAATCAATACATAAATAACCCATATCCTATTTTTTCTATAATGATTTAGTATTTTTATTAATTAATAAATCGAACTAATATATGAGGTGAACATTAATTGTGAATATCATGAATCGTACGGTAGGATTCCTACTACTTAAAATTTATTCATTTGGTGACCTCAATAATTAATCTTTACCGTCTTAATGAATGGACAAATGAAGCTTAAATTATAACTTGACGGAAAATGTTTGGAAGATTAAAACTGCACCATTTTTAAAAAGGAGGAGAACTAAAGGGTCGTTTGGTAGAGTGTATTAGGAAAAATAATGCATGCATTAACCTTGTGTATTACTAGTACCTTGTTTGGTACTCTTTTCCAACCTGTGTATAACTAATGCAAACATTAGTTATACACTCTATTGTGAATTAAGGTGTGTATTGCTAATACCATGGATTTCTAGGTATTAGCAATACAATGGTTTCAATGCATGCATTAGCATGATTAAAGATCAAATTGCCCCTCAAAACCCTTTTTACATCTTTTCTACCATAATAGTAAAGGGTGTCTTTGTAAATTAATACTATGGTAGTATTTTTTATGTAATGCGTGCTATTTTTTAATGCATCAAACTAAACAATGCATAAAAATAATTTATGTATAACTAATGCAAGCATAACTAATACATACATTGTTAATGCAATCATTACTAATACACTCTACCAAACGATCCCGCACCCCTATAAAAGGATAAGGATCATTTTTAATATTAAAGACAAAGATAAGGGACAATTTTGATCCTTTTCTCACAAAAGTACTGCTACTTCACTCACAATATATTTGTCAAATTTACATAATGTTCAAATAAAGTGAACTTTTGAGTTACTTTATTATTAAATTTAATCACTTTTGAAACCTATTATGGATCAAAATAGGTTTATTGTCACAATTCACTATCAATTTAAGAAACTTTTTACATCATTAAGATTAAAGAATTAAAATGTGAAATTTGTATTTTAAGAGTAAGACACCTACTAAATAACATGATATTATGATAATACTTCGTATCCACTATCTTCGATTCTCCTCCGTCCTCTTATCCATAATTTAAACAATCAATTTAAAGGAATAAAAGAATTAAACAAAAATACTTGAAAATAGTTTACTTGTATATTTAATCAAATTGATTCTTCAAAACTATAATCTATTAAACTATGGAAATTTTGTTTATAGACTTATCCCTATACTATTGAGTAGAGGGGGAAGAAGATGTAATTTGCTGTTTTGTTTGTTCAGAAGAACTGTTGAAGAAGGAAAATTAGGAAATTCCGAATTTATCCTCCAGAAAAATGGCTAATTACTCCAAGGCTCACGTTTGCCAGTGCTTGAGCCGGCTGTCGACGGTTCGCCGGAGCTCAACGGTGATGATTATCGGAGAAAGGAGGAAGACGGGTATAGAATTTGTTGAGGGAGTTTTGGGCCTGGCTCATGGGCTAATTCAATTGGGCCTTAAGCCCGGTGATGTCGTCGCCATTTCCGCTCTTAACAGGTTCTTACTTACTTATCTGCTGACTAGCTGCAAATGTGCAAACTTTTTGGTGGTTGTACCTTTTACACTCTGTTTGGATTGGATGGTTGTTACGTATTAGTATTTCATAACTATCCTATTGTATTGTTTTCATTAATATAATTTTTGGAAAAAAAAAAAAAAAA